>SJYT01079160.1:357469-394408 GCA_006410635.1 Cephalophus harveyi | reverse complement strand
TGCGGGGGACTGCCCTTGAAGGGTTAAGTCTTGGGAGCTGCTCAAGCGTTATCGCAGAGCCCTAGGCATGTCCTGAGATTAGCCCAGGTATGTCCTAAGCTCTCTGTCCCGCCACCCTGAAGAATGTTTAGGACTTTGTGCCTCCAGGATGTCTGGTAATTATGTTCTGTTTACTATCGCACTTCAAGTAACTAGGCATTATGTTTTGTACACAATGGTGAAGGTCTGGTGATTGATTATCAGGATCAAAGTGACCTAGTAAATGTCATAAATCACGTATTGTATCCTATATATACTGAGCACGAAATAAAGTCGGTATCAGCCACTAAGAGGAAGTGGTCTGATCCTCTCAACCCCATCTTTTCTGTCTACTTGTCTTTCTGCGCGGGCGTCCTCCTTCGCGTTTCTCTCCACAGGTGTAGCTGCCTGACTGCGCTGGCCGCGGCAGGTTGCCATTATCTTCTCCGGGCGATCTTCCTGACCCAGGAATGGAACCCCCATCTCCTGCTTGGCAGGTGGATTTTTCACCACCTGGAAGCCTCCTGAGGAGTCTCCTGCAGTAGCAATAGGAAACTAATACAGGCTTGACCACATTTTTTCCCCTAACACCAGACCCAGGGGATTGCATAAAATACAATTAATAAAATTATTAGATGAAGGAAGAAATGCTGTCCCGTAATATGAAGATTGGAAGGCAAAGACAGGAGTGATGGAAGTGTGAGTAATACAATAATGTCATAAGAGATCTTGAACAGTCCTGAGAGGGAGCCTGACCTGAGCTGGTGGGACAAGCAGTGGTGCACGGAGAAGAACCATCTGTCTTGAAAAACAGAGAGAGAAGGAAGAGGTGACGATGGCTGGGAACTTACTGCCACAAAAGACTAGAATGTGTCTGGAATGATGAGAAATCTTCTGAACCAAATCATATAGTCATCCCAGGTGTTTTCAAGGATTCGGTTTGACTTTAAAGAATTTCGAGCAAATCAGCACTTGAAACAATCAGGTTTGGGGGTAAATTGATGAAAGGCAGGAACAGCAACTTTATTAACTGATTCTGACCAGGTTTTGTTTAACTGATTTTCAGGGGATCAATACATTCTTCATTTCTGGTGATACCATCATCCCTCATTTGCATAAGACTTCTTTCTTGTATTATTTAGTCTCTTTTACTGCAAATATATTTGATGTTTACTCTTTTGTTTGTATGGCTTCTTAAAAAAAAACATGTAACATTGTTTTCTCTGAATGCATTTTTTATAGTGCTATGCTATAAATCTCAGTTTGTGTCTCAAAATCTGGTATTGCATTTTTAGATTTACACATGTCGCTAAGTGTGCACCTCACTTCTGAATGCTATTTGGTGCTCCTTGTGGAGCCTGCTACATTGCACCTTTTTATTTCTCCGGGGCTGGCTATCTAAATCACCCAGACTACTTCCAAATCATCACAAACAAAGCAACAATAAATATCCTAATAATGTCCCCTTACAGGTCCATGTAAGGATTTGTTTAAAAAGTGTACTCAGGCAATGACTTGCTGGATCATAAGCCACGTGCATATATATATATATATATATATAGTTGATTAAATGCTGCCAAATTCCTACCCTAAATATCTACCTGCACCAGTTCTCACGTTCGTCAGGAACTCACCTGGGTTCCTGACCTCCACAGGACAGGGCTGAGTCCAGAGAGTAAATGGCTCAGGTGTGCAGGAGCAGAGATAGCAACTGGGACTTCCCTGAAGCAGAGCTAATCATATAACCATATCACTGAAGCCTCTAAAGGTTTTCTTGGCTAGATGAAAGCTTTATGCCCCCAAAGGGGAGCCAGTGATAAAATCAAAGGAAAACAAAACCAACAAACCCACAAAGAGAATGGGAAAAACTCATTCAACAAACCAGTGCTTCCACGCTCCTTCATGCCTGCACGCCTGCACGCCTGCATTCAGGGTTTCGGCCTTTACTCTCTCCTTCGCCTGCGCGGAGTTTCCCAGACTCCTAGGTGCAGGATGGGAGGAAGAGCGAGGGGTGAGAAACTCTGGGAGACAGCTCTGGCTCCGCTGGTCTTCTCGTCCCCTCGGTGGACACTTCTGTTCCCATTAGCAGCCACGACTAGTGTTTCATTTCAGAAGCAATCTCCACCAGAGCAGGGGCCAATCTGTAGCACTGAAAGCAAGGCTGAGTTCCCCTCACAGCGTGAGAAGAGGTCGGGGCCAGGATATTTGTCTACCCTGGCTCCACACCAGAAGGACTAAAAATGCTGCTTACTGCCCCCGGCCACCTTTGTAGCCACAGGCTGGGGCCGCCTTTCCAGATGTGTCCTTGCAACAGCTCAGTTAGAGGGAACCCTCATGGCAAGACTTCAGATCTCCAAGTCAGGGAGTCGGATGTTGAGGATCTACCACAGTGAGACTCGAGAAGGCCATGAGATGACTCCCCGACGTCTCATGAAAGATAATTAACCTGAGCTTGAAAGTAAAGTGAAGCGTTAGTCACTCCATTAGGGCTAAGGATAGCCTCAGTAGTGTTTGTAACAAGGGGAGGTTAAGATGGAGATGAACCTATTAGGTCATCCATGTGTGGATTCCTGGACTGAATACCGTCCTGAGTGATCAGGACTGAACAATGCAGAACCTGGAGGACATGGTGTGGCAGGACAGGAAAGCATCGTGTGCTCATCCGTCTCAGAGGAGAGTATTGGAACCACCTTGGGGAGGCCCTTCTGCCACATGTTTCACACCATCCACCACACCTCTTCCCAGTACAAGGAGAGAGGTGGGTAGAGATGCAGAAGACCCTGGTAGAAAGAATTCCCTGCCGCAGGAAGATAGATGCCATCTGAATCATCTCAGTCATCTGGTCTGGTATGGGTACACTTTATCAGGACTTTATCTGCAAAGGCAAGCATATCATTTGTCCAAATTCCAGATCAGGTGGCGCGAGTGCTACAGAGTGTATGCGTAAGGTTTATTAACAAATCCCGATTACTGCAATTCTCACCCACCTCACCTTGCCTCTAGACCTTCAGTATATCTTGACTCATAACAAAATAAACCCAATGAAATAAAAACACAATGATATTGCCCCTTTACAAAATTTTTTAATGGCTCTTCATGGCATTTTTGTCTACCATCCAAACTTCTTAACTTGACATTGAGGCCTTCCATCTGATGACCTGCAGTTTTTCTACCTTGTAAGAACTCCAGATAGGTGCTGTTTTCCCACGGAGCCCTCTCCCCAAATTTTGGTCGTACCAAATCGCTCTCCCTGGGTCACATTGCTTTAGGATACCTCTGTTCTTTCCCACGAGTGGGCTTTCTGCATAGACACAACCCCAGGTCCCTCACCTCCTGCTAAGAATCAGTTTCAACGTTCTATTCCAAGAACTTTTTGGGGATTATGCCCCAAGATCAGAGTCATCCCACCTGTTCTCACTGCCCACTTGAGTAAGCCTACCATCACAGACATCACATGTCTAATTCACATCTGTGGCCTCGAAAGCTAGCCCAGCACTGCACGGCACACTCCAAGCGTGCTTAGTGTCCCTCCCACCTTACTAATGGGGTGGGAACAATGGCTTCAACTCCGGCCCCCACCTACCCATATAAGGAAGAAATCCAGCCTTTCCCTGTACAGTTCTTCTTTTCCCCGCTCCTCTCAGAATCCCCATCTCAAAAAAGCTAATTTCTTTGTCTCAACACAGGAGTCACAGCCCAGTGATGCCCCCTTGTGACTGGCATATCCCACAACAACTACGGGAAATTGCTCGGCAAATTGCTCGGGGCTGCCTATCTCATCTGAAGCAAGGAGGCTGAGCTCTTTTCCCTCATACAGCTCCTTGCCAAGAACGTAAGTGTTCTTCAGACTATGAGAGAAGAATGCTTCCTCGCTTGTAATACTCAGGCAAGTCTGACACCCCAAATTGACCCAGGTTTCCAGTATCCCAACTCAGGAACACGTTTCTCTCTCCATTGCCCCAGGACACAAATTTGCCATAGGGAGGTGAGCAGGGATAGGGAAGAACTTGAACCATCGTTTTTTTGTCAAAGACACAAACTTCCTCTTCCTTCCCCATCCCCCAACTCCTTTCAACAGATTCAGCGCAGCGTCAGCTTGCTGGCCCCAGGTCCTCTCTGCAGGGAAAATTCTAGGGCGCAAGCCTTGGGGCCAGTGCCTGCCTTGGTATTGGTTGGAGTTAACCTGGTCCACCCACTTTAAGAGGTTCCAGGAGCCTCACATGTTATAAGGAAGATTTAGGATCTCCATCCTTTCTTCCAACCTCTTATGCAAGTGGACCCATATTTCTTAAGGAATCTTCACCACATGACACTAGCTTTCTCTCTCATGCACATATGCATGTTTCAAGTGAGGGAAAAATCCAAGAGATCCAAGCAGCAAATCCTCCAAAAAAGAGGGCCAGATTAACAGAACGAACATCGGGAAACAGACCCCCTCCTTGAACACACCTATTGCTCCCCAGTCAAGGTTTCTTTGTCCCGTGACCAGATCTTCTAAGGAGGAAGAAAGGCTGATCCAGGCTTCCATGCGCTGAGCCCAGCCAGTCCTTGGAGAATCGAGCCTCAGGTATTCCCACTTGGTTCCAGTTCAGTTCAGTCGCTCTGTCGCTCAGTCGTGTCCGACTCTTTGCGACCCCATGAATCGCAGCACATCAGGCCTCCCTGTCCGTCACTGACTCCCGGAGTTCACTCAGATTCACGTCCATCCAGTCCGTGATGCCACCCAGCCGTTTCATCCTCAGTCGTCCCCTTCTCCTCCTGCCCCCAGTCCCTCCCAGCATCAGAGTCTTTTCCAATGAGTCAACCCTTCGCATGAGGTGGCCAAAGTACTGGAGTTTCAGCTTTAGCATCATTCCTTCCAAGGAAATCCCAGGGCTGATCTCCTTCAGAATGGACTGGTTGGATCTCCTTGCAGTCCAAGGGACTCTCAAGAGTCTCCTCAACACCGCAGTTCAAAAGCATCAATTCTTCAGTGCTCAGCCTTCTTACAGTCCAACTCTCACATCCATACATGACTACTGAAAAAACCATAGCCTTGACTAGACAGACCTTAGTCAGCAAAGTAATGTCTCTACTTTTCAATATGCTATCTAGGTTCCAGCACCCCTTTATTCTTTCACTTTAACAAACTCATTGACATTTCTATTTCTTATTAATCAGCTTTAACACATTTTACAAATTGTCTTGGTAGCACAACCACCAATCGTCTGGATTTATAGAACTCACCTCACTTCCTAAATATCACTTTTGACAGAACATGTGTCATTTTCTATAAATATTGAAAAATCAATAATTGCTGCCAGAAATCCTGTAATTGTTCAAATCCCAGGCAAGATAGATAGAATGACTAGAAATACCATTCTCGTTAAAATTCAGAAATAAGACAGATCTGATTGCTTATTCCTCTGATGCTTCTACCATGTGCCTGGCTGCAATAATCATAGACACAGCCTGCCTCCTTCACTTTTCCTTCTGCCACATTTTTATAGCTCTATATCTGTCTCTCAATGAACAGATTTAGCATGCCGCCTCATCAAGCAGAGGTGAGAGGCACAGGTCTGCACAAGAAACAAACATATAGCCAGCTGGGATGGGAAGGAGAGTAGAGTTAAATACAGGCATATGGCCCTAAAGTGCTGTACAGGTGGTACGGAATTCTGAGTTCTTTATGCACTAATACAGACTATACACATCAATTTATATTTATATAAAGTACATAACTATTATATATTGTTAATGTGTTTATATAATATATTTATATATAGTTAATACACCATAGGGAAATGGCAACTCACTCCAGTATTCTTGCCTGGACCATCCCAAGGACAGAGGAACCAGTGGACTACAGTCTATGGGGTCACAAAAGGGTTGCACATGACTTACTGACTAAACAAATATACCATAAATATAATTCATATATTTAATTAGATATTATGTTATAGATATAGTTACATTTATTATGAATACATACATATCTATATATTTAATATAATGTTAGTGTCATATAAATATTATATATTATACAAAACATATTTTAGTCATATATATTCACTAAATAGTGTCAAGATATATAGTAAATATTAGAAAAGTTTACTGTTCAAATATTTTAGAAAGAAAATGAGATTTAAATGGTGTGGTATATACAATAGAATATGACTCAGCAACAGAAAAGAATGACATTCTGCCATCTGCAATAACATCGGTGAATTTGGAGGCCATAATACTAAATGAAAGAAGCCAGTCAGACAAATACTTCATAGTAACATTTATCTGTGGAATCTAAAAAAAAAAAAAAAAAAAATCTAATGCCTAGAAACAGTGGTTTCCAGGGGATGAAGGGGGGTAGGAGATTGATGAAAGGATGAAATGGGGGAGGAGATATTGCTAAAAGGGAACAAATTTTCAGCTGTAAGAGGAATATTGTCTGAGGATAGAATGTATAAATGTTGACTATAGTTCATAACACTGTGTTGTATAATTGAAATTTGCTAAGTGAAGACTTTGAACATTCTCATAGTAAAAGATAATCATGTGAGGTGAGTAGAAGAGTAACTAGATCCCTTCACAATATACACATATATCAAATCAATACAATGTAAAGTTTTAATATCTCCTAATTTTATGTCAATTATTCCTTGGAAGAAAAGTTATGTCCAACCTAGATAGCATTTTCAAAAGCAGAGACATTACTTTGCCGACTAAGGTCCGTCTAGTCAAGGCTATGGTTTTTCCTGTGGTCATGTATGGATGTGAGAGTTGGACTGTTGGATTGGGGGCAGGAGGAGAAGGGGACAACCGAGGATGAGATGGCTGGATGGCATCACTGACTCGATGGATGTGAGTCTGAGTGAACTCCGAGAGATGGTGATGAACAGGGGGGCCTGGCGTGCTGCGATTCATGGGGTCGCAAAGAGTCGGACACGACTGAGCGACTGAACTGAACTGAACTGAACTGATACCTTAATAAAACCGAAATTGAAAAGAAAAAGAAAATGAGGGCTTCCCTGGTGGTTCAGAGGTCAAGAAGCCACCGTGCAACGCAGGAGACACTGGCTCAACCCCTGGTCTGGGAAGATCCCACAAGCCGTGGGGCAACTAAGCCCCTGCGCTCTAGCGCCTGCGTGCTGCAACTACTGAAGACCCATGCCCTAGAGCCCACGCTCTGCAACGCGAGAAGCCGCCTCAGTGGGAAACCAGCGCACCACGACTAGAGAGCCGATCCTGCTCTCCCCAGCAGAGAGCACCCGTGCAGCGACAGACTCGGCGCAGCCAAAATAAATAAATAGCTTTTAAAAAAGAAAACGAGAGAAAGTGCAAGCTGAAATATATTTTTCTGTTTTCCCAAGGGGTTGTGTTTTGTATACTATCTGATAATTAAGCCAGGAAACTTTTCCTGGAAAAGGCTAGATACTAGGCTTTGCATACCATGCCGTCTCTGTCACAGCTAATCGACGCCATCATAGCATAAAAGCAGCGCTAGACAATACAGAGATGAGCAAGTGTGGCTGGATTCTGATGACGGTCCACTTACAGAAACAGGCTGCGGGCCAGGTACGGCTCCACTGGCTGGCTGCAGCTTGCGGGTCCCTGGCTTAGAAAACACTGAACAGATGTTCAAGGAAGTAGTGTGGAGGCAAGCCAGGAGAACTACTGCAAACGTCACTAACTTGCCACTTTTTCTCTGTTTTTTTCTCCCGAAACTCTTCTTCCTCATGGTTCCAGACCCATTTGGTAGCCCAGATTCTAAAGGAGAGAATGAGGCCAGCACATACTGATGCAAACAGCAGAAAGAGGACCCCTGCTTCGCTTGAGTGCCTGGATCCAGCTGTCCCTGAAGTTACCGAAACTGTAGATATGCTTCCTTTGAGTCTGAAGGAAAGGAAAGTATCTTTCCTATACCCATCTCGGCTGGATCCTATAACAGAAGACAGGAAAAGCACAAGCAAATTTATTTAATGTAAGTTTCACCTGACATGAGAGCCTTCATCAGGAAATGAAGAGCCAAAGAAACAATTCAGCCTGAGCGTTTTTATACTAGTTTTGATGAAGCGTGGCAAGTCACGGGAAAATGTGCTAGGACAAAAAGTGCGAGCTAAGAGCAGTGAACTGGGGGAAGACTTAGCAGAGCCTGTTTGTTCCAGTTCTTCGTGG
Source organism: Cephalophus harveyi (assembly GCA_006410635.1). Lineage (NCBI taxonomy): Eukaryota > Metazoa > Chordata > Mammalia > Artiodactyla > Bovidae > Cephalophus > Cephalophus harveyi. The sequence goes on along the minus strand of SJYT01079160.1, from coordinate 386,239 downwards.
TATCCCTTCATCTGGGGAGATAAGGATGCTTCTTTCCTCCAGGTAAAGGGTGGGCACCTCTCACAGGAGGGTCTTAAGACTTGCTTCAGGGGAATGTCAGAAAGTCCTTCCTGCTCGTGCTGATTCTCAAATTCCTCCAATTTAAAATATTCAATAGGCCGAGGTGCCACATTTGGCTCTAACATATCCTGAAGGCCCTAAGTTCCATTTTAGTTTTTGCTGATTTGGGTTCTTTTTGTCACTTGCGGCTAACAGTGAGCAATAGATGCTGATTAACGGTGCATTATTTATTTACTCCTAATACTTTGGCCACCTGATGCGAAGAGCCCACTCATTGGAAAAGACCTCAATGCTGGGAAAAACTGAAAGCAAAAGGGAGAGACAGACAGTGAGATGGTTGGATGGCATTACCAACTCATTGGAGATGAATCTGAGCAAACTCCAAGAGATAGTGACGGACAGGGGAGCCAGCCCTGCTTCAGGCCATGGGGTCGCAAAGAGTCAGACACGAGTAAACAACTGACCAAAAATGCAATTCTATGAAAGAAGCGCTTCCTCACCTCGCAAGCGAGGAGACAGAGGTGCAGAGAAGCTGGTTACCGAGTGCACACTTCCGGGAATGCTTAGGGCCAGGCTGTGAGCGCTGAGGGGCTGATGGCACTAAGTCGCTCTGGTCCTGCGATCCTGACAGTCTGTCCTGCAAACCCGTGCATCTGGTGTAGCCCTCAGAAAAGAATACACACACAGAATTCCTTCCAGAAGCCACCACTTGTGTCACTGAGTTAAATTCCTGTTTAACTAAGAGAAAATGGGTATCGACCACTGTGGGCTTGATTGCAAATGTCAGGCTCTTTGAATTATTAGGAACAGCAATGAAAAATTGATTACATTTAAAACATCCTGTGAAAAGTTTTACAACTGCACATTAAGAAATGGCGTTAAGCAAATAGGAACTAATTGTTCTCAGCTGCACTGGTAATAGCCCTGTCTGCCTTCCCAGTACAATGCATATTCATTTCATTTGAACAAGAAAAGTAAATAAAAATAATAAGTCCCAGGTCTCATTCACATTCAGTCACTATAATTCTGAGCCTAAGGTTATCCTCCAAAGGGAGGAGAGAAACGCAACAAATGCTTTCCCCAGTCAGTTCAAACTGGTCTAGAGACCTCTGCCTGACCACAGGTCCTAAACCTCCCCTAAAATTCACAGGATAAGAATACCACACACCATGTATTAGATGTGCATCTGAAACTTTGCTTGTGAATTTAAGGGATGGATTAAATTATTGTAAAGGTACACAGGGAGTTCACTTTAAAAACAAATGAAAAGTTGTCAAAGTAAATCTGCCTTCTGCGCTCACACGCCTCCCACATCAGCTGGCAGGACTCCAACCCAGAGTTCCATTCAGAACTCTGAGGTGAGCTAATCCCCTTGGCCTCACTTCCTCATACATCATTAGGAGTCAGAATAGAGCACTCGGGTCAGCTCCCCACATCTCTTCCCATACTGTGATTCCTCCCTTCCTGCAGCCGTCTAAATAGGCTAGTCTACGTTTTAGGAACAAGGCATGCCAAAAAGTTCCGTAGCGTAAAACCACAAAGGCTTATTTTTCATCCAGGCAAAATATCCATCACAGACTCCTTCCAGTTTGCCTCGGACTTTCATCACTTTTGCACTAAAACATATTCTTACTTGAGCCTTTACTTTGAGGTAAACCATTCCACAATGGGAGTGATAAGCATACTTTTAATTTGATGCTTGCTCTAATCCTGTTTTAATTGCTCTGTTCCCAAGTTTTCTCAATTATATCTTTTTCTGTTTGGAATTGGAAACTCGTTTGGCAGTTCGTGACATTGTACAGGAGACAGGGATCAAGACCATCCCCATGGAAAAGAAATGCAAAAAAGCAAAATGGCTGTCTGAGGAAGCCTTACAAATAGCTGTGAAAAGAAGAGAAGTGAAAAGCAAAGGAGAAAAGGAAAGATATAAGCATCTGAATGCAGAGTTCCAGAGAATAGCAAGAAGAGATAAGAAAGCCTTCCTCAGCAATCAATGCAAAGAAATAGAGAAAAACAACAACATGGGAAAGACTAGAGATCTCTTCAAGAAAATTAGAGATACCAAGGGAACATTTCATGCAAGGATGGGCTTGATAAAGGACAGAAATGGTATGGACCTAACAGAAGCAGAAGATATTAAGAAGAGGTGGCAAGAATACACGGAAGAACTGTACAAAAAAGATCTTCACGACCAAGATAATCACGATGGTGTGATCACTCACCTAGAGCCAGACATCCTGGAATGTGAAGTCAAGTGGGCCTTAGAAAGCATCACTATGAACAAAGCTAGTGGAGGTGATGGAATTCCAGTTGAGCTGTTTCAAATCCTGAAAGATGATGCTGTGACAGTGCTTCACTCAATATGCCAGCAAATTTGGAAAATGCAGCAGTGGCCATAGGACTGGAAAAGGTCAGTTTTCATTCCAATCCCAAAGAAAGGCAATGCCAAAGAATGCTCAAACTACTGCACAATTGCGTTCATCTTGCATGCTAGTAAAGCAATGCTCAAAATTCTCCAAGCCAGGCTTCAGCAATACGTAAACCATGAACTTTCAGATGTTCAAGCTGGTTTTAGAAAAGGCAGAGGAACCAGAGATCAAATTGCCAACATCTGCTGGATCATGGAAAAGGCTAGAGAGTTCCAGAAAAACATCTATTTCTGCTTTATTGACTATGCCAAAGCCTTTGACTGTGTGGATCACAATAAACTGTGGAGAATTCTGAAAGAGATGGGATGCCGAAGAATTGATGCTTTTGAACTGTGGTGTTGGAGAAGACTCTTGAGAGTCCCTTGGACTGCAAGGAGATCCAACCAGTCCATTCTGAAGGAGATCAGCCCTGGGATTTCTTTGGAAGGAATGATGCTGAAGCTGAAACTCCAGTATTTTGGCCACCTCATGCGAAGAGTTGAAAAAGACTCTGATGCTGGGAGGGATTGGAGGCTGGAGGAGAAGGGGATGACAGAGGATGAGATGGCTGGATGGCATCGCTGACTCGATGGACATGAGTCTGAGTGAACTCTGGGAGTTGGTGATGGACAGGGAGGCCTGGCATGCTGCAACTCATGGGGTCGCAAAGAGTTGGACACGACTGAGCGACTGAACTGAACTTACTCCACTGTGGGCTTCCCTGGTGGCTCAGACAGTAAAGAATCTACCGGCAATATAAGAGTCCCTGGTTTAGTCCCTAGGATGAAAGATCCCCTTGAAAAGGGAATGGTTACCCATTCTGGTATTCTTGCCTGTAGAATTCCATGGACAGAGGAAGCTGGAGGGCTTGAATCCAAGGGATTACAAAAGCTAGCCATGATTGAGTGACTAACACTTTCACTTTTTACTCTTCTGTGAAGTACTTTTTGTGTATATAGTTTATTTCCCTTCATTACTGCTTACAAATTTGCTGCTTTGCAAAATCACTGCAGATGGTGGATGAAGCCATGAAATTAAAAGATGCTTGCTCCTTGGAAGAAAAGCTATGACCAACCTAGACAGTTTATGAAAAAGTAGAGATATTACTTTGCCAACAAGGCTCCATCTAGTCAAAGCTATGGTTTTTCCAGTTGCTATGTATGGATGTGAGAGTTGGACCATAAAGAAAGCTGAGCGCCAAAGAATTGATGCTTTTGAACTGTGGTGTTGGAGAAGACTCTTGAGAGTCCCTTGGACTGCAAGTTATCAAACCAGTCAATTCTAAAGTAAATCAGTCCTGAATATTCATTGGAAGGACTGATACTGAAGCTGAAGCTCCACTACTTTGGCTACCTGATGCAAAGAACTGATTCATTGGAAAAGACCGTGATGCTGGGAAAGATTGAAGGCAGGAGGAGAAGGGGATGACAGAGGATGAGATGGTTGGATGGGATCACCAACATGATGGACATGAGTTTGAGCAAGTTCCAGAAGTTGATGATGGACAGGGAAGCCTGGCATGCTGCAGATCACGGGGTCTCAAAGAGTAGGATACAACTGAGTGACTGAACTGAACTGCTTGCAAATTTGCCCTCTTTCCCCTAAATATAGCACTCTACATCATATACATGATACTAACGTTTTGTTCTCTGAACTTTTACCATGGACTTACATTCACTGGTACATGGTCTGCCTCCCAAGTCACCTCAAGTGCCAGTTTTACCAAATGCTTTAGCACAGAATAGTATGGATGGTCACTTTTCTAGTCTGAAGCAGCTTTTTTTTTTTTTTTTTTTTTTTACCATTAAGTCCCTATGCAAATGCTGTATATTTAATTTTTTTAATGGCAGCACCATTTTGAGGCACTAACTCCTATATCAGTCAGAATCAGCTAGGATATGCTGAGATAAGCAACAAACTCAAAATTTCAGTCGTCTTAAAAACACTCAAGGTTTCAGTCCCAGTTCCTGCTTTGTGTCGATCATAGATCAGCAGCAGTCTCCAGTAACCTGAGCTGATGTGGCTTCAGCATTTAAAATGTCCATGGCTGCCAAGGCACAGGCAAGTGGACACGGTACACCCTGAACAAGCTCTTAAATCTTCCCTCTAGAAGTAACACGCACATCACTTCTGTTCACTTGTCACCTTGGTCCAGGCAAATCAGAGGAACACACCCTTAATTCCAGAAGGATGAAAAGCACAGTGTTGCAGAGAAGCCGATTCTGACTCCATTTTGGAAACTATTTCTTTGACTTGCTTTTTGTTGCTTTTTGTTATTATAATCATACAAAATGACTTGCTTAAAAGGAGCCTGCCCCTCTGCCTGACTGCTAAACTAATGTGTCTTTGTTCAGAACCCTGTCCACCTGTATAGATGGCAGGAAGGAAGAAATGAACATATCCCCTGCCTGAGGTTTGCCATTCGAGGCAACATTTTCAAGATTAAAGGCCTTTTTACTTTGCTTTCTCATCTCCTGCCATCTCTGATCTATAAAAGAATCTGACATCCAGACCCAGATAAGATGGTTATTTTGAGGCACTAGCCTGCCATCTTCTCGGTCAGCTGGCTTTCCAAATAAAGTCGTCTTCCTTGCCTCAACACCTCGTCTCTCGGATTCACTGGCCTGTCGAACGGCGAGCAGAGCGAGCTTGGACTCAGGAACACAGTTATGCCGTGTTCCCTGAAGAAGAGATAACCGTAATATTTGTGAGCAGCCCTAGTGACCACCCCAACCCCAAACTCAGTCTTCATTCTGACATTCCTAATGCGCTCTCTGAAACACTTTCAGTTGTTAAAAGGTATACCTGACCCTAGAATGGGGCTTCCCTGGTGGCTCAGATGGTAAAGCGTCTGCCTGCAATGCGGGAGACCCGGGTTCAATTCCTGGGTCGGGAAGATCTTCTGGAGAAGGAAATGGCAATCCACTCCAGCACTCTTGCCTGGAATATTGCTTCCATCCATGATTTAACTAATACTGTCTCTCTCTTAGAGAACCATGGTCAGTAACCCCTTTCCTCTTCTTTTCCCTTTCTCTCATGCATACAGTCACCTCCTTCTCTTCCCAGAATCACCATGTAGGGTCAGAATACTTCCTGTGTCATCATATCCTACTCCAGAGCAGCAGTAAAGAGTCAGCCTGCAATGCCGGAGCTGCAGGAGACATGGGTTCGATCCCTGGGTCAGGAAAATCCCCTGGAGGAGGGCATGGCAACCCACTCCAGTATTCTTGCCTGGAGAATCTCATGGGCAGAGGAGCCTGGTAGGCTACAGTCCAAAGGGTCTCAAAGAGTCAGACATGACTGAAGCGACTTAGCAGGCACACATTCCAGACCATTATTATTCTTCCATCCTTGTATAAAAAACCATATTTCTTTGCTGTTTTTAAACAGACTCTATCCCTTCTAACTCTTCTTGTGGTCACCATCTAGCCCAGACTCTCTGTTCAGTGACCTTCTGAACACCAGTGACTTTTTCTTGTTTTCGAATATAACCTCTCAACCCCATGACCACACTCCAGACCTTATATCCGCCTGGAACTTGTCCCCTACCTTAGAAATATTGAATTTGAGTATCCCATTTTCTGGTCCCAACATCCTGTCCTCTCATTCCTGTTGGAGGCTATCAATATTATACCTCTTGGTTCCTTTACTTGGCTGTTAGAGTAATTCACATGTAAAATTGACTCCCTCCCTCTTAAATACCTTACCTGCTTAAAACCTTCAGAAGCTTCCCATAGCACAGTGGTTTTCAAACTTGGTTGCACATTAGAGTCACTTGAGGAGTTTTTTAAAAATCCTGATGCTAGACTACATCCCAGATAAATTAAATTCGAATTTTTTGAATGTCAAGCACCAGTACATTTTTAAAGCTCCCAGGTGATTCCAGTATGCAGCCAAAGTTGAGAACCACTGACCTAGAAGATAAAGCCCAACCATGAAAGGTATGGTACTTAAAAATTGGCAGACTTTTTTTTTCCCCCAAATGTCTTTTTCCAACCACCTGCATCAGATCATCTATGCTATTTATTTTCCTGGGCTCACCCTAGGAGACTGAATTATAGTGCTGCTGCTGCTGCTAAGTCACTTCAGTCGTCTCCAACTCTGTGCGACCCCATAGACGGCAGCCCACCAGGCTCCGCCGTCCCTGGGATTCTCCAGGCAAGAACACTGGAGTGGGTTGCCATTTCCTTCTCCAATGCATGAAAGTGAAAAGTGAAAGTGAAGTTGCTCAGTCGTGTCCGACTCTTTGTGACCCCATGGACCGCAGCCTACCAGGCTCCTCCGTCCATGGGATTTTCTAGGCAAGAGTACTGGAGTGGGGTGCCATTGCCTTCTCTGGAATGATAGTGACTCTAGCTATACTCTCAAAATCTGATTTTCACTAACTCTCCAGGTGACGCTAATGCATGCTAATAGTTGAGAATCACTTCCTGACTTGCACATTAACTTCGGCACACTAAACTTTTGATATGTGTCTATGAATATGGATTAGGGTAGCTAAGCCCATCAGACAAAAATGTGGCCTCTAGCACACTTGCATGTCTGTCGCATTACGAAAGCGTGGAAAAGATGAAGTGGATGAGTAGAGAAACCAAGACACCATGAGAGATCATGAAGACCAAGGGAAGATATATCCGTAGAACTATCCTGGATTCTGACGTCTCCCAGTCAGTTCCATGGTGTCCTTCCATTAAGCCCCCCTTTACCTGAAAAAGGCCAATGTGAATCTATTCCTTGGATCCCAAATCTCCTGATTCCCTATTTTAGAACTTTTCCAACAGTAACTCTGTGTCCCTCAAGCTAAATAAAATTTGTTAAATGAATCAATTTTTGGTGCCCCCAAATTCTGTTTAAGGAGACAGAACTTCTCCTCTCTGTCACTAAGATAATCACGACAACAGTGTCATGTTAATCAACTCAGTAAAGATCTGAAGTCTCCATCTATTCCTGCCAGAAATTTCCAGCTACTTTTTCCCCTCTCAAAATACAGGACTCTCTTCCATATGCCAACAAATACTAAGGGCATCACATTTCCTGCTCATATAAGCCAAACCCCTTCTTCTCACCCACTGGTATCTAGATGCCAGCTCATGAGAGGCAGTTGTCAAATATTCAGGAATTTTGTTAGCTGGTTTTCAAAGCTTTGTAAGTCTGAAATCAGCCATGGTGGGAGTATTTATGCCATAAAAATTGACAAATGCTACAAATCAGAGCTGGGTTTTTTGTTACTATTATTTTGGTAAAGAACATTTAACAGGAAACACTACTCTCACATGAATTTCTTATTTATATGGCCATTTAGAGCTTACCAAGGTCTTCAAATTCATTATTACATTTGAATTCCCATATACTATGAAGAAAGTATTGTCTTCTTGTTTTTGCATAAAGAAGACTGAAGCTTAACGTGGTTAAATTACTTGCCTATTGTCCCTGAAATTCAAAGAAATAAAAAATAGATTTGATTTCTAATTTATGCCTTTCCTCAAAGCAGTACTTTATTGAATGAGGTTGGAGAAGGAAATGGCAACCCACTCCAGTATTCCTGCCTAGAGAATGGGGTCACACAGAGTCAGACACAACTGAAGCGACTTAGCCTGCATTCATGCATTGGAGAAGGACATGGCAACCCACTCCAGGGTCCTTGCCTGGAGAGCCCCGGGGATGGGAGAGCCTGGTAAGCCGTCTATGGGGTCGCACGGAGTCAGACATGACTGAAGCGACTTAGCAGCAGCAGCATTAACTTCTAAACCTATGGCAAAGGCTACAAAGTCTTCGCCTGATTCGTTCACTCCTGAATTGCATTCATCAACAAACAATTTATTGAGTAACTACTGTATATCAGACTCTATGCCAGGCACTGGGATTATAAAGATAAGTAGGACAAAGTTCTTGTCCTCAAGGACTTCCCTGTCTGTTGGGAAAGAAAGACATTTTAACATATAAATCACAGTGGAGTATGGTACATAGAGCCCTGGGCCCATATAGATTCACTGTGGCTGGGAAGAAGTCAGATATCTGCCAATGAATTGTGTTCTTGACGGTAATGAAGTTATCCCATTTTTAAGACAACCAGAAATGGTACTTTTAAAACCTCATGGTCTCATCCTTCCCAGTACACATAGTGGATGACATGACAATTCTAGGAAACACATCACTACCTATATAATATGCCCCAAGATCAGGGACAGGAAGAAAAGACTCATTTTTCCCTCTCAGATGTACACACCCAAGCAATACAAACATATTATTGGTGGTTTCCTTATATCTGCCAAGAGGCAATATGTCAAATAAATAATTTAGACTAGCTGAGGCACCACGAGAAAACAAAGCCATCAGTCATCTAGGCTGCATTATTGATTGCCAATAACAAGATACTTGCTAAGACAAATGACTCAGCTGTTACACTAGTGAGGTTTTAACCAATCTCAACTACATAAATTATATTGAACTGTTTGTTGTTTTAAGATGTACAAACATATCTATAATCATTTTGTCCCCCATTTTTGCAATCTATCTAAGGTGGCTCTTCATATGCAGAATGTAGATTAATTATTTGCCCACTAACACAAGTTTTCTTTCTCTGTTCAGATGTTACCAAATGTCTGTTGCATCTATTTAATGGAGAATTTCATCTGCTTACACTTATTGCTATAACACCTAGCTATTGGTTTAGAGAAAAAAAAAAGATTGCAAAATGCAATCACTTTAATCAAATTGGTTTACTTCTGATAAATCAAGGTGTGAGAGAATAAACAGACAACGATTAGAGTCAGCAGACCCAGGTTCAAGTGGAGCTTGTTTGTGGTGTGACCCAGAACATGTCTTATTAAAGGTTTGGTTTCCTTTACAAAATTGGAATAACAGCAGCTGATCTGTTACCTCATGAGGCTATTGTGAAACTAATGAAAAAGAAAATAAGTTTTAAAGCACTTGACAGAGATGCCGAAAGTGTTTCAACACAAACACGTCTTCTTATGAATTAATTGTCGAGCATAGGGGTATCTGTTCGGCATCTCAAGTGAAAACAACAGAACAGCCAAATTAAAACAAGCCCAGAGCTGCTGCTTTGCCAAGGGACGCATTGCAAAGGTGTGAGATCCGAGAAACCCCAAGAGAGAGCTCGGGAGCCTGATACTGGCAGCATCTGCATCTCGGCTGTGATTACAAAAAGCCTGAAAAGTAGCAAGGTAGGAGGGATTATGTAAAGAACCCAGCAGGACAGGAACAGGAAGATCAGGCTACGCTGAGAAGAGCAAAGATCGTCTTTCACAGGCACAGCTGGCCCCAGGTGACCTCACAGTAAAATAACTAGAGAGATGTGCTCTCCTTGCTCCCCACTGGCTACACCCTACCAGGCGCCAGGAGCTCCAGATGCTTTGTTTATGCAACTCACACAGGTCAGGATCCCAGCACAAAGAGCAAGGTGCAAAGGGGAAAGGGCTGTATCTGGAGGGACAAAGGCAGAAATCCAGCACAGAAGGAGACAACTTTTGTTATGATTATTTTATCCCTCAGAATATCCACCCCAAAGCCACATTCTACTTTTCCTCTCCAAAGCTTAACATTTCCAGGTAAATACTGTCAGAAGTGAGTTAAATTGCCGGACGCCCAGCTGGTACTGCCAAGAACCGATTGCTGTGGGTGGAAAGCTCCCCATATTTGGTGACCAAAAGTGTCAGAAGCGAAGCTTTGTTAAGTGTGATAGTGTGTAAAAGCAAAGGAGGAGCACACAGGAGGAGAACAGTAGGTTTTTCTTTGATAGCTGTGTATACTCGGCGTCACGGGAGAGGAAATGCCATTTAGGTCAGGACATATAGGGACCCTAGCACAAACTACAAAGCAACAGTTTATACGCAAATGTACATTAGATACATCTTCACGGTGGACTCTAATCTTGCTGAAATTTCAGAATACAGAGACAAATTTCCTAAGTGATCTCTGTGACTGGGTTGGAGTTCTTTCCAGTCCTTTCTAAATGACGCATTTCATTCATTATTATTTAAGCAGCCAAGTGTGGCATAATTATAGCTGTAAAAAAAAATTCTTGTTGCTGCCAACATTTTTCCATTCTAACCCACCATCACCGTCATCCAGTGCCCTGACTGTTACTCATCTCACACGGACTGATGGAGAAATTAACACACAGCCAGAGAAACAAAACGGGGCCCACAAATAAAGCTTTAACATGGACCTGGCTTTAATATAAAATCACACTATCCATGTCCATCCAAGTCAGAGAACACTGTAAAAAGAACCAAAGTTCTCCATTTTCTGATTATATTTTGCTTCATTTTCACAATAAAGAGGAAATAGAATGAGCTTTAGATTTCCACAAGCTTGACTGTGAATCTCATTTGCTCTCTTTATGATTTTGAGCAAGTGACCTCTCTAAGACTTGGTTACCATATCCAAAACACGGGAATAATACCACCTATCTGGATCATTGTGAGGGATGCAAAATTTACGGCACAAAATCAGTGTTTAGTGTTATGAATCATCAGATGGTTTTAACAATTGTGAGTCTAGTTTTCTAGTATAGAAAAGCTTCGATGTCTAATATAGTGGCAAGAAGCTTTTCATTCCTATTATGTCAGGGTTCCCTTTCTTAGAGATGTGAGGTCTGAGACAGGTGATGGTATTCTATCAATATCTCCCTGGCAAGTCAATCACTAAGCTAAAGTCTGTGAACAAGTAATTCTTTAGAAATGGTGCTCCCCAGGAGGAACAAATTGGTAATTCCATGTTAAGTAGGTATTGCTTCTTTCCCACTCCTGTGTTTGATTTTTGGTATGTTTGGTTTTGTCATGCTCACATGAGGAGAAGGTCTGACCAGAATAAACCCCTGCACTCATCCCGTGCTCTGACTCCGGCTTCTCTAGAAAGGCGTCGTCTGATTATCAGTTGGGAAAAAGTATCTGGACGTAACAGACCAATTCCTCTCATCCCAGTAGGTGCCAGTCCTCCCTAAAAGAACATGTGTGTCGCACTACGCCTCTACATTTTTGATAGTTTCACAGGGGTCCAGTACTACCTGCGACTGAGTGAAAACCAGGATTTCTAGATTCAGTGTTAATAAGCTCATTTATGTATAGTTAGAAGTTGCAGATTCCATGATGAGTTTTATGAATAGCAGCGGTGACATTTTTCTCTCTAGTCTGCCTTACTCTTTGGTCTTAATTCCCAATGGATGCAATACTTAAAATAGAAACTATTTTAAAAGGGCTATTATTTGGGGGGCCCTCTCAAACTTAGTATTACTTGGTGGCTTAGAGGTTAAAGCATCTGCCTCTAATGCGGGAGATCTGGGTTCAATCCCTGGGTCGGGAAGATCCCCTGGAGAAGGAAATGGCAATCCACTCCAGTATTCTTGCCTGGAGAATCCCATGGACAGAGAAGCCTAGTAGGTTACAGTCCTCGGGGTCGCAAAGAGTCGGACATGACTGAGTGACTTCACCTTCTCAAACTTATGAAAAAACAATGTTTTCATAAATAAGACTTCATCACCACACTCACTCACTGTATCAAAACCATTTCCAAGTTCCTAATTACAGGGATTCCCCCAAAACACACTTCACGATTTGTTAACAGAGTAACTTAGTGTCGGCTACATTTATTTGGCAATTTGCCATGGAAGCAGCACTGATTTCCAGCTGGCTAAACCCAAGATCCAGAATCATAAAACTGATTTTATTCCTCATCTCTAAGGAATCGATAATCTCTTCTAAGTCAATAGTAACCCAGTCCCCCAATCTCTCTGTCAGACCTTCTTCTGAGGGAGAACACCAATGTTTAATTTTTATGTCAAAAAGACAAAACAATTTTCAATGCCCTATTTCTATAGCACTTTTCAAAAAAAAATTTACATTTATGTTGGTTTTGCTTTCAATTCACTTTCACATTTGTATCTGTTTTTCATCCTCATAATGTTCTGCAAGGTTAAAAGAGAAGGTATTAGCCTAATATTTTTAAAGGTAAAGAAAATAAGCTTTAGAGATGCAGTCGTGATTAAGGCTACAAAGACAATAACACAGTTAAAACTGAAGTTCAATTTATCCAATAACCTACCCTCAGCTTACTGACAAGTCTAGTTGGAGAGGCAGAAAAGTAAACAAGAAATTATGGTCCAGATCACAGTTTCCGTAACAGCCACCTTGGGAGACCGCATCGTAGGGACTCATGATCTAATCTGGTAGAGCTAGAGAAGACTTGCTGGGGGAGAGTGAAGAGGTAAGTTTTAAGGTTTGAATGTTGCAGGCTAAAGGAACAATCTGTTCAAAGCAGGAAAAAAATTGCTCAGGGAACCCCAAATTGTTCAGAAGGCTGGAGTGCAAATTGCTAACACTGAGCAGGAAGAGGTAAGACTGGAGAAATAAGCAAGAACCAAACAGTACCGGCTTTTTTCTTCAAGTATAAGAGTACAGACTTCATTAAGAAAATACGGACACCTCATGAGACCATCTCTCATCAGATCAAGTCAAATATAATATATCAGTGCCTCTTTACCTCTTAAATCCAAAGCGAAACCACCGACAACTAGGAGAGTCCCCAAAGGGTCAAAATTGCTGTGCCGTAACAAGGCTACCCTCTGTTTGCCTGAGAAGAACATTTTAGTTTAAATGACAATTAGCTATAAACCTGACAATATATTCCCAAGATTATTCCACATTCAATGAGCTGCTCTTCCAAGCAACCTGCATTTCATATCGGTCACTGTCTCCCAGGGCTGAGTGATGAATGCCTGCTGTGTTTTCAGCCAGCTGTGCTTGGGCATTCTGGTAGAATGTGATTGTCAGATGACTTGATTTTTTAGCCCAACTTAAGAGTTTTCCTTTCCTTTTCTTTCTAGGACAATCAACTTGTCATAAGGCATTACACTGTTCAATATATATACATTTCATTCACACACATGCAAGCAGAGTTATTTAGAAATAGGAATCTTCTGACACAGGCAAACACAGACACACACACTGATGTTAAGTGGATGCATATCTCAGAATGGCACATCCAGAATATACAACAGCAATAATTCCTTATGTTTGCATAGTACTTTTTATTTATAATTTATACACAGCTGCTCCCCAAAAGGATGTGAGACGGCAATAGCACTTTATAATTTATAAAGCATTCCATCTTCTGACAAGCCTGTGAGATAGTAAGAACAGAGATTAACATTCTTATCAGGAAGAAAAGGAAAAACTGAGGCTTAAAAAACTAGGCTGACTTCTCAAATCCTATATCCAAAACTCAAAAAGTCTTGAGCTGTGTTCTCTAAAACTTGCACTGGACTCTCTCCTTTGCCAATCTGTAGCCCACCAGGCTCCTCTGCCCATAGAATTCTCCAAGCAAGAATACCGGAGTGCGAAGCCATTCCTTTCTCCAGAGGATCTTCCTGACCCAGGGACTGAACCTGGGTCTCCCACATTGCAGGCAGAATCTTTACCTTGTGAGCCACCAGGGAAGCCCCAATAATCTGTACACCAACAGCAATCCTTAAAGACAGTCTGAGATACAAATAAATTTAAAACTCATCACAGGTACGAGAACATGTTCCAAACACCCTGCACTTACTCTCCATGTCCCCACCCTCAGTCTCTGAAGTGTTAAGAATGATTGGTAATATTTATTGAGTGCCTAGGATGTGAATAGCACGGTTATAAGTATTTTGCCTGCATTGTCTCATTAAATGCTCACAACAGCTTTATAAGTTAGCTAATATTAAATCCATTTAATGGATGAGAAAAGTGAGGCAGAGAAAAGTTAAATAACTTGCCCACACAGATATAATTAGTAGGTTTTAGAGTTAGATTTCACACCAAGGCAGTCTTAAGGACTCATTTGTTTGGCTCCTATTCTATTTTTGCTCTTTACTCAGTAATTTCTTCAGAATAGATGAGTCACAGGAAATGGGGTTTGTGCCAATAAAGAGGTCTGCTCATATATATGATGTGTAGTATGCTCCTCTTTTTCCATGTGCTTCAAAGGACCGATGACTCTTCAAATGACCCGTGCAATCTTCTCACAATAGATACAAACACTCCCAAATCCGTATGCAAGCAGAATTTCTCCTGGAGTTATACTCCTGATTGCAAACTTCCATCCCCACGGTAACCAGTCAGTCTGGAGTCACGGTCCAGGCAGAGCAATTTGACTTGTCCCATAAGTTATTTTACAAAATACCAAAGCTATTTTGTAATGTCCAGATTTAGAGATATAATGGTGACTCATGATGCCTTTTTGTCTTAGAATAGTTCTACTACAATTGGCACCACAATGCCCATCGATCTACTGCTGAACCCACTGAATTTTTGCCTTCCCACTTTCATCCCTGATAGGTAACATGTGCTGTTATCTATGGGGTTCCCTGGTGGCTCAGATGGTAAAGAATCTGCCTGCAATGTGGGAGACCCGGGTTTGATCCCTGGGTTGGGAAGATCCCCTGGAGAAGGGAACAGCAATCCACTCCAGTATTTCTGCCTGGAGAATCCCATGGACAGAAGGGCCTGGAGGGCTACAGTACATGGGGCTGCAAATGACCCTGAATCATCTCTGTAGCTTACAGCATTTCTGATTCTTTTAAGCCTGAACCTCTAATAATTGCTACCCAACTGTACCCAAGGGGTCTTAGCTAGGTAAGAGCCTGAGTGGTCATTAGAAATCCCAGAAAAAAAAGAGTAAGAGATTAAAAGAGAAATAAAATGAGGCAAAGTTCTTGGATAATAACTGATGGTAAAAAAATTTCCAAGGAAAATAAAAGGATCACCAATTTATAGTCTATTCCTTCATCCTGACATATATTATTCCATTTATGACACATGCCTAAATGCCATTCAAAATATTCTAATCTTGTAGCAAGGATATATGACAGATTCTGGTTCAAACCATCAATGTCAGAATCAATCTCATGTGATTTTTATAAAAGTTTCTTGCAATTTTCATTGAGAATGGCCTTATTTAGCTGACAAGAGTAATCCAAGTATTTAGGATATTTAGCAATGTCAGTGCTTACATAACAAACCCAATCTGTGTACCCAATGTACTTGTCATATAAAGCCTGGGGAGAAAGACAAGATTAATTTTAAAAAAAAGTTTGAAGATCTTTAGCAGTAAAAGATATCAATACCAAGGAAAATAAAAGAAGCTTTTATATTTAAATATTTATAAACGTTTGGTAATGTTTCAAACAAGACTGAAAATTTACTGAGTGTCAGGCATTTTGCCAAGTGCATTATGGAAATCATCTCATCTGTCTTTTCTATCTATTGCTGCTGCTGCTGCTGCTGCTAAGTCGCTCAGTCGTGTCCGACTCTGTGCGACCCCGTGGACTGCAGCCCACCAGGCTCCTCCATCCATGGGATTTTCCAGGCAAGAGTACTGGAGTGGGTTGCCATTGCCTTCTCTTCTATCTATTAGGTAAATAATATTTTAGACCCTTCTCCCATATTGAAGACAAAATACTTGATGCTCAGATGATAATAGCCCAGTCACACTTTTAGTAAGATTTTAACAAGCCCAGAATTGCCTCATCCATCAGTGAAATTAAGCATTTCACTCTATCACCTCTCAGCAAGCAAAAGGAAATCGGAACATAAAGTAAATACTGGTTTTTTAAATGTACTTCAATAACAAACATAAAAGTCCAGTCAATGGCAACATGTTTTATGGCAGAGTACAAGCAGGCAGAGGGGAAGTAAAAGGGTGCTACTTTTTGCCTTGTTTGATAGAAATAGATATGAATTAACTTCAAGTTTGTTAAGTTAAAGTTACATCTTAAGAAAGATATGTTTACATATGCCTGTCAAAAAAATTTTAAGCCATCACTGATAAAATAAAAGTAAGATGTGTAACTTTGAAGTCAGTAGTGAGGGAAAATAGAACAAAGCAACTCTATCAATTCAATAAAGTAAGAAAAAAGGTAAAAATATAAACAAGATGTGGCAGGTTTATATTTTCTAAAGGTGATCATACCACTCTATATACTATCCCATGTGTTCTTCCTAAAATGTGTTATGACACGTCACCACTGAGGAATGAAGTCTACGTTCCCCTCCCCGCTACATGCATTTCATTGTTCACTGACTCAGTCCTGTCCAACAGTTTGCAACCCCATGGACTGCAACACGCCAGGCTTCCCTGCCCTTCACCATTTTCAGGAGCTTGCTCAAACTCAAGGCTAGGTCATAAAAGACAAAATAAGGAAAGAAACCTTGGAGTTAGGAGAGGCCAAGAGAGAGAGAACCTTGGAGATTTGTAAAAGCTCCCCTCGAGGATTGATCTGAGTACTGACAAGAACACGGAGGTGAGGAAACTACTTAACCCCAGATAAAGAGTCACCTAACTGGAAACAGGGAACCAACCCTACAGAACACAGAGACGGGAATATTTCTGTTCCTACAAGCCAGAAGAAAAAACTTTGTAATCAACCAGAATGATGTAAGGTATTCAAAACGATACTGACTTTTAATGAAACAAATTTAGTTCTGGAATAAAGGCTGCTTTGGCTGTGCCTAATGAAGTTTAACAGAAAACTTTGAAGGGACTAAACTATTTTAAGATCATTTAAATACACTTTCAGAACAAAATTCAAGAATAATTGTTGCTGATGTTGTTCAGTCACCAAGTTGTGTCCAATTCTTTGTGACCACATGGACCGCAGCACGCCAGGTTCCCTGTCCCTCATCATCTCCCTGAGTTTGCCCAAAGTCATGTCCATTGAGTTGATGATGCCATTCAACCATCTCCTTCTGCCTTCAATCTTTCCCAGCATCAGGGTCTTTTTCAATGAGCTGATTATCTGCATCAGGTGGCCAAAGTATTGGTGCTTCAGCTTCAGTATCAGTTGTCCCTGAAAAGTTCATATGTTGAAACTCTATCCCAAATGTGATGGTGTTAGAAGATGGGTTGGGAGGTAATTAGGATCAGATAGTCCTAGAATAGGGTCCTCAAAAATGCAGCCAGCCAGTCCCATATGAGTCACAATAAAGTGTCTTTCCCTCCCAGCTGTCTGGCATGTCAGTTCAGTTCAGTCGCTCAGTCGTGTCCAACTCTTTCCAACCCCATGAACTGCAGCACACCAGGCCTCCCTGTCCATCATCAACTCCCGGAGTTTACCCAAACTCATGTCCATTGATTCGGTGATGCCATCTAACCATCTCATCCTCTGTCATCCCCTTCTCCTCCTGCCTTCAATCTTTCCCAACATCAAGGTCTTTTCAAATGAGTGAGCTCTGCGCATCCAGTGGCCAAAAGATTGGAACTTCAGATTCAACATTAGTCCTTCAAGGCTGTATATTGTCTGGCACGCAGAGATCCAATAAGAAGTGGACAGTTGCAATCCAAAAGAGGATTCTTTCCAGAACTTGTCTATGCTTGTACCCTAATCCCAAAATTCCAAACTACAGAACCTAATAAAATAAATTTCTGCTGTTGATAAGCCACCTGGCCAAAGTACTTTGTTACAGCCGCCCAAACAGACTAATACACGGCCTGAACAACCATCTACACCCCCCAAAGAAACTGAACTTGCGATTAAAAATCTCTCAAAAACAAAACTCCGATAGAGATGACTTCACTGGGGAAACTGACCAAACATTTAAAGAAGAAAAAAATACTAGTTCCTCATAAACTCTCCCTCAAAAAGACAAGATGAGGGAATGCTTGCCAACCTATCTAATAAAGCTCCTATCATATGCTCACACCAAAAACAAAGAGAATGACACATCAAATCGCTGAGCTACATAGATGCAAAATTTCCTAACTCAGTTTCACCTGATGAAATCCAAACACAACAACACACAACAAGGACAATGTGTAAGACCACCAATTCAATTTAACATGAGAAAGTCAATCAAAGTAATTCATCATGAACTTAAAAAATGAACAAATGTGGTAATTTCAATAAATGCAGAAAAAAGAGGTAACAAAATCCAACATTTGTTCCTAATAAAAATTCTTAGTAAACTAGGAATATAAATGAGCTTCCTGTGCTTTTCCACTAAAGTCAGGCACAAGGCAAGCATGTTAACCTCACCACTTCTATGCAATATCGTATTGAAGATTCTGGCCAGTGCAGTAACTGAAACCAAGGAAATTAAAAATATTCAGATGGGAAAATATGTAAAAACGTCATTATTTGCACATGACATGTTCAGCTATAAAAAAAAATTATCTGAAATCTATATCAAAGTTACTAAAATAAATGACACAAAAATTGTAGGAAAAAAGGGAAACGCAAAAAATTTCAGAGATCAATCCATGTTGCTGCATGTATTCATCTATATAATAAACCATCAATTTTTAAAATCTATTCACAGAGCATCAGTGTTTATGAGCATTCAGGTTGTTTCTAGTATGGGACCAATGCAAATAAAGTTGCTGTGAGCATTTGTGTAAGATTTTTTTTTTTAGACATTTCAGTAGGATAAATATCTAGGAGTAGAACAGCTGACTCATATGGTAGATGTATGATTAACTTTTTTAAAAAACCACCAAATTGTTTTCCAGTGAACTTGGAAAGCATATTTCAAAAACAGATTGTGAGTGTTCCAGTTGTCCTAAATCCTCACCAGCATTTCACACGGCAGTAATTTTTATCTTCTTCATCCTAGTGGAAGCACAGGAGTGTCTTCACATGGTTTGTATTTCCCTAATCACTAATGAGTCCCTTGGACTGCAAGGAGATCCAACCAGTCCATTCTGAAGGAGATCAGCCCTGGGATTTCTTTGAAAGGAATGATGCTAAAGTGGAAACTCCAGTACTTTGGCCACCTCATGCGAAGAGTTGACTCATTGGAAAAGACTCTGATGCTGGGAGGGATTGGGGGCAGGAGGAGAAGGGGATGACAGAGGATGAGATGGCTGGATGGCATCACGGACTCGATGGACGTGAGTCTGAGTGAACTCCGGGAATTGGTGATGGACAGGGAGGCCTGGCGTGCTGCGATTCATGGGGTCGCAAAGAGTCGGACACGACTGCGTGACTGAACTGAACTGAACTGACTGAATCACTAAAGATGCTGAACTTTTTTTATTGCTTTTTTGCCATCCGTATATCTT
This sequence comes from Cephalophus harveyi, assembly GCA_006410635.1. Classification (NCBI taxonomy): domain Eukaryota; kingdom Metazoa; phylum Chordata; class Mammalia; order Artiodactyla; family Bovidae; genus Cephalophus; species Cephalophus harveyi. The sequence goes on along the minus strand of SJYT01079160.1, from coordinate 366,719 downwards.
CTTTGGTGGATTCTGGATACAAGTTCTTCATCAGATATATGTTTCCATGTTTAGTCATTCAGTTGTGTCCAACTTTTTGTGATCCCATGAACTATAGCCTGCCAGGCTCCTCTGTCCATGGGATTTTCCAGGCAAGAATACTGGAGTGGGTTGGCATTTCCTCCTCCAAGGGATCTTCCTGACCCTGGAATAGAACCCATGGCTCTGTGTATCCTGCATTGCAGGTGGATTCTTCACCTGGTGAGCCATTGGGAAAGCCCCAGACCTATGTTTATAGATATTAAAAACTATGTTCCTCAAAAGGCACTGCTCCAAAAATGAAAAGGATTAGTATCTAAAATATATAAAAATTCTTAGAACTGAGTAATAAGAAAACATAAAAATAAGAAAAGTAATACAAGTAATAAGAAAAAATAAAAATTGGGCTAAAGTCTTGTACAAATATTTCATCAAAGGAACAGTGGGAAAAATAACATTCCAGGTCAGAATCACTCTGTGTGGATACCCTGAGGAATGAAAGAACTTGATGTGTCTATGCGACTGAAGAAGACCTATGTCACTGGAGCATTATACTGGAGGTAAGTGCATGGGAAGAGGTTAAGGTAGGCAAGAGACAAGACTGAACAAAATCTTGAAGTCATTGTAGGCAAACTGCTAATTGAACAAACGTGGTCAGCTTTCTTAAACTCTTGTGTCTTTATTGTCAAAAAGTCAAAATCAGTATATTATTAAACTCACAGAGTAGTGAGTTAGGAAATGTAAAATGTTTACAACAGTCCCTGGCACATAGTAAAAACTATGTAGCATTTGCTCCACTGTTTCCACTACAACACATAATACCCTCTATCCATTCGATATCGTGGGCTGGAATTTTGAAGCCTAAACTAAAGGACTTAAAAGTTAAATACTCATTTCCCATTCTCAGTGGGACCTATGTAAACCCTTAGCTATCTCCTTAAAACACTCATGATCTGTATGTGTGCGTGTGTGTGTGTGTGTGTGTGTGTTAGTCACTCATGCATGCCTGACTCTTTGAGATACCATGAACTGTAGCCCACCAGGCTTCTCTGTCCATGGAACTCTCTAGGCAAGAATACTGGATCGGGTAGCCCCATTCCCTTCTCTGGGGATGTTCCCTACCTGGGAATCAAACCCGGGTCTCCCATACTGCAGGTAGATTCTTTACCATCTGAGCCACCAGGGATGCCAAAATACTCATACCAGTGACCAACTATAAATAACAAAACAGTGACAGACAAATAACAGCAAAGGCATTACTTTATCTTTCCCTGCCCTCAAGACAAAAAAAGTCCCTTCTGTAGGTTAGGGCATTTATAATTGTTATACAGACTAATCTGTGACTCTATTATTTGCTAAAAACAAAAACAAATAAAAAAAAACCCTTCCTCTGCAATCCCCCTAAATGGAAATAGAAGCTGATCTGCAGTAATATTGTTCTTCATTCAGGGATTACCTTATATCATGTAATGTGATTCACATCATTGGTCTTAAATGGAGACTTAGGAGTTTTGTGCATATCTCCCTGACTTCTGCTTTTCCATCAAAACAAGATTTCCCAATCACTTTTTGTAAATCACAGCCACTTCATTGCTTCTTAATTAGCTTTAGTGTATTATTATTAAAAAATACATTAGGATAATGAAAATAATAGAGTTTAATATGGTAAATACCAGTGTAATTACTATCTAGATTCTTAACAAATAAAGATTTATGAAATGAAGTCCCCTGCTTGTTCCCATCTTCTTCTTTCCCTGGTCTCTGTAGAAATCATTCCCCTGTATTTGACCCTTATTCCAAGGCAAAATCTAAAATGTTTCCTGTATATCTCCATATCTACAAACAATATGTAGGACTGTATCCCAGATTTTAGTTTTATATAATCAGAATCATGCTGTATGTCTATGTGGTAGCCGTGACAACGTACCACTCAAATCTCCTTGCTTAAGTGGAGAGCGATTTCCTGATGGCCACAGCTGCTGCCTTCTGGGTTCGCCCCTGCTGGCTGCTCGTGAGTGTGTGCCTGCTCAGTTGCTATGTTGCAGGAAGGGGGACCCCTTTCAGGGCCCAAGAGTGGACCCTTGTCTAACACTCAGATATAAATGGTCTGAGGAGATATATGAGCTAACACGGCAAGAGACTTTATTGGGAAGGGGTGCCTGGGTGGAGAGCAGGAGGGCAAGGGAACCCAGGAGAACTGCTCTCCCATTTGGCCTGCAGTCTCAGGTGTTATGGGGATGGGATTAGTTTCCTGGTTGTCTTTGGCCAATCGTTCTGACTCAGGGTCCTTCCTTGTGTTTTACGCACTGCTCAACCAAGATGGATGCTAGAGAGAAGGATTCTGAGAGGTAGAAGGACAGGTGGCATCCCCTTTGGACATTTCTCCAACTCTTCCAGTGGGTGATGGCTGAACTCTTAGGACCTCCTGTCGTAAAATAATTTACGCAAATGGTTACTATGGTGCCTGGCCAGCGTGGGTGATTTCAGTCAGTGTGCTTCCCTGAACAGCTATGCTGGTGTGCTGGTGGTTGGTCGTTCAGTCATGTCCAACTCTTTGCAAACCTATGGACTGTGGCCCACCAGGCTCCTCTGTCCATGGGGATTCTCCAGGCAGGAATATGGGAGTGGGCTGCCATGCCCTCCTCCAGGAGATCTTCCCAACCCAGAGATTAAACCCAGGTCATCTGCATTGCAGGCAGATTCTTTACTATCTGTGCCACCAGGAAAGCCCAAGAATAAGGGAGTGGGTAGCCTATCCCTTCTCCAGGGGATTTTCTCGACCCAGGAATCGAACCAGGGTCTCCTGCATTGCAGGTGGATTCTTTTCCAGCTGAGCTACCAGGGAAGCCCCAACAACTATGCTACTTATAACCAAAAGCTGAGGACAAGAGGATTGCTAATCAGATACATTCCTGCAAAATGCAGACCTATTTTATGGGCAACTTTGGTTCTTAAATTCTATTGTTTAGGCATCTAAATTCTAGCCCATGATATTATAATGAATCTAGGGTGTTATGTATTGTGGCAGAAATAATAGAAAAATGCTTTATAGCTCTCAGTATGTGCCAGGGACTGTTGTAAATATTTTATATTTCCTAACTTACTACCTTCATAATTAAATAATATGCTGATTTTACATTTTCAAAATAAACACACAGAGTTTAAGAAAGTTGCCCAAGTTCATACAACTCCTCCACAGAACTTAGAGGTGCATCAGAGTCTGAAAACTCTTCCCAGCTTCTCCAGCTCCTTGCCCTTCTCTTCCACAGATGTTTCCCCCAATAAATTATACTGTGTCTAATTTTCTCCTGGTGTCTGCATTTTAGAGTACCTGGACTAACAGCATTCTTTTCCAATTTGCTTTCTTCACTTAGCGTTATGTTTTTTGTGTGATTTATTCAGATGGATACATTTATCTCTACTTCATTAATTGTAACTGCTGTAAAGGATTCTGTTGAATGAATAAAGTAGAATTGATTTATCCTTTCTCCTTTTAATGGACATTTATGTTGTCTCCAATTTTTTCGCCATTACAAGCAATGCCTCAGTGATCATTCTAATACCAGAGGTCATAGGCTAGGTTCTCCTTTACCAGCTATTGTCAGTTGCTCTCTCAAGTCAGTGGATCAATTTCTACTTTTCCCAGGAGTATAAGAGCGTCACTGAGGTTCCACTTTCTTTTAACAACTGAAACTGTTAATTGTTTTAATTTTGACAGTTTCACTGGTACGAGATGATACTTCATTTTGGCTCCAATTTGCATTTTCCTGAACATTACTGATAAAATGCACAGCTCGCATTTGTTGGCCTTCTGAGTTTTTTCGCATGGTGATCTATCTTATAGTCTTTGCCTATCATTAACTTGAATTGCCTTTATCTTTTCGTGTTCTAGGCTTTCTCTAAGTATGCTGCACAATAGTCCTATATGTTGTTTTGGTTTCAAAACTCTCTCCATCTGTGACACGTACCTTCTCACTCTGTTTTTTCATATGTTTTGATATAGAGATTTAAATATTTACCACAGTTCATTTTATCAATCTTTGGCTTTACAGTTTTGTGTTCCATTTTCTAAAGAAATTCTCTATACCATACTTCTGTTGATGTTTTCAATACTGTGTTCTAAAAACTGATAAATTTTGTTCATCATGAAAATTTTTAATCCAAATAGAACTGATTTTAGAATAGGTTATAAAGAACAAATTCAATTTCACTTTTTTCATAAGGGTAACTAGTTGTCCTAGATTCATTTCTTGAATAGTCTCTCCTTCCTCCCTGACGGCAATATTATTTGCGCTATTTATCAAGTTTCTTTATGTATAAACTCTGTACAGGCTTCCTGTTGTGTTCAATATTTCTATCTCTGAGTTAATAGAACATTGTTTTAATGAATAAAACATGGTAAGGATTCTTGATATTTGTAAGTTTAGTCCCCTTGTTTTGATCTTCTTCTTTAAAACTGCCGTATCCATTCTTGACTCCTTGTTTTTCCATATAAACTTTAGAATGAGATTGCCAAGGTCCATGGAAAATCCTACTAGGACTTTAACTGCAAATGATGTGAGTCTACGCATTAATTTTTAGAGAATGAGGATTTTTATAATTTGAGACTTCCCATCCATAATCCCATCCATATCTCTACATTTTTAAAAGCCATTACATCTTTAACAAAGATTTAAAATTTTCTCCACAAAAATAGTATACATTTTTAACTTTTACATTTTAAATATTATCTTTTTATATTGGCTATTTGTGGCTGATGTTACAGAAAAGCATTAAAGATGTTTATATGTTGGTCTTGTATTCAGTCACTGTTTTGAACTCAGTTCTGTTAGTTCATCCGAAAGGTCTCTTGTATTTTCTATGCAAGCAATAGTAGACTCTGAAAGGAACAAAAGTTTTGCTTCTTCCTTTTGAATTTTTATACCTTTTACTTAATTTTGTGTCTTATAACACATTAGAGCTTCTTATGCAATATAAAATGAAAGCTATGATAAGTGCATTTTTGGTTTCTCCTGGTCTTTAGAGGAAACATATTTAATATTTTCCCATTGGGCATGAAAGATGTTCTCTGTTTCTCTTATGCACCTTCACATGGTTAAGGAAGTTCCTGTTACTACTGCCAGTTTGCTAAGAGGCTTAGGGTCATTGTTGTTTAATTTGTTTTTCTATATTTAACATGATTTGTCTTTTTTCAGCTGTTAATATGGTAAACCGCTTTAATAGATTTTTCTAAAACATTCTTGAAATCACACAAATGGCTTAAAATGTATTCTTTTCTTAAACATACCTGGGTTCAGCTTTCTTTTTTTAAAAAAAGTACTGCTATTTAATCTTGATTTATTAGTGCAATTGATTTCTAAATTTTCCTTCTCAGCTCTGATTTCAGTATCCAGATGATACTTGACTGTTAAAACTAACTGAAAAGCACTGTCTTTTACTGCTCTCTAGAATAGTCTGCATAAACTTGGAATTAGCTATTTTTTTAGTGTTTGCTATGAAAAGTCATCTGGGCAATATGATTTTATTTTTCCAGCTTTTAGATTTATTTTAACCTCTTTGTGCTCAGTTATTCAGTCATGTCTGACTCTTTGTGAACCCATGGACTATAGTCCACCAAGCTCCTCTGTCCGTGGGATATTCCAGGCAAGAATACTGGAGCGGTAGCCATTTCCTTCTCCAGGGGATCTTCCCAAACCAGGGATAGAATCTGTATGTCCTGCATTGACAGGCAGATTCTTTACCACTAAACCACATGGGAACCCCCTAATTTCCTTCAGTTCAGTTCAGTTGCTCAGCTGTGTCCGACTCTTTGCAACTCCATGGACTGCAGCACGTGAGGCCTCCCTGTCCATCACCAACTCCTGGAGCCTACCCAAACTCATCTCCATTGCATCGGTGATGCCACCCAACCATCTCATCCTCTGTCACCCCCTTCTCCTCCTGCCTTCAGTCTTTCTCAGCATCAGGGTCTTTTCCAAAGAGTCAGTTCTTTGCATCAGGTGGCCAAAGTACTGGAGTTTCAGCTTCAGCATCAGTCCTTCCAGTGAATATTCAGGACTGATTGCCTTTAGGATGGACTGGTTGGATATCCTTGCAGTCCAAGGGAATCTCAAGAGTCTTCTCCAACATCACAGTTCAAAAGCATCAACACTTCTATGCTCAGCTTTCTTTAGAGTCCAACTCACATCCATACGTGACTACTGGAAATACCATAGCATTAACTAGATGGACCTTTGCTGGCAAAGTAATGTCTCTGCTTTTTAATATGCAGTCTAGGTTGGTCATAGCTTTTCTTCAAAGGAGCAAGTGTCTTTTAATTTCATGGCTATAGTCACCATCTGCAGTGATTTTGGACTCCCCAAAATAAAGTCTGTCACTGTTTCCATTGTTTCCCCATCTATTTATCTTAAAGTGATGGGACCATATGCCATGATCTTAATTTTCTGAATGTTGACTTTTAAGCCAACTTTTTCACTCTCCTCTTTCACTTTCAACAAGAGACTCTTTAGTTCTTCTTTGTTTTCTGCTGTAAGGGTGGTGTCATCTGCATATCTGAATATCTGAGGTTTTGATAGTTCTCCTAGCAATCTTGATTCCAGCTTGTGCTTCATCCAGCCTGGCATTTTGCATGATGCACTCTGCATAGAAGTTAAATAAGCAGGGTGATAATATACAGTTTTGATGTACTCCTTTCCAGATTTGGAACCAGTCTGTTGTTCCATGTCCAGTTCTAACTGTTGCTTCTTGACCTGCATACAGATCTCTCAGGAGACAGGTCAGCTGGTCTGGTATTCCCATCTCTTTAAGAATTTTCCAGTTTGTTGTGATCCACACAGTCAAAGGCTTTGACGTAATCAATAAAGCAGAAGTAGATGTTTTTCTGGAACTCACATGCTTTTTCTATGATCCAGTTGATGGTGGCAATTTGATCTCTGGTTCCTCTGCCTTTTCTAAATCCAGCTTTGCTCTTTAATGATTATGTATTCAAGTTTTCTATTTTCTTTTGCATATCAATAAAGCATAGGTTTCTAGGACACTGTCAATTTGCTTACATTCAAATTTATTGTCATAGACAACAGATTACATTATTTTTAAATTTCTGCTATACTTATGTATGTTCCATTTTTTAAATTTCTAATATTTTTATTGTGAGTCTTCTTTTTATTCTTGATCAATCTTACCAAAAATATATCTTTAAAAATGTGTAATGTGAAATGAAATATTTTCTGCTTCAGTAAAAAGCCTTTTCCAAATGCAAATTTCTGAGTCCAGTGAAACAAAGCTAGCTATTTGGAAGCCATCGGCTACTTCCTCCCAGGTAAGCACTAAAGAGCTGGGAGAATATGAGCTGTAGCCATCAGCCGCATTCACCATTTCTTATTGTAAACAAGGTGTTAGTGTGAATAAAGAAAGTAGGATTGGTCCCAGATAGCAAGTTACCATATGAAAGAAAGAAATGATTTTAGCAAGCTAGGATGCTTGCATCTTTTCACACATAGAAGATCTCTAAATGTCTTCATGTGAGAGATTTAGTTTTCTTTCTTAACAGTAATCTTTTAATATTCAGATTACCTGCCCCTTTGGGCTTCGGAAGGGGGCTAGAAAGGATGAAATGTTTGGATGGCATCGCCAACTCAAGGACATGAGTTTGAGCAAGCTTTGGGAGTTAGTGATGAACAGGGAAGCCTGGCGTGCTGCAGTCCATGGGGTCACAAAAGAGACATGACTGAGTGACTGAACTGAACTGAACTGAAAGCTCAGTTGGGAAAGAATCCGCCTGCAATGCAGGAGACCCCAGTTGGATTTCTGGGTCAGGAAAATCTGCTGGAGAAGGGACAGGCTACCCACCCCAGGATTCTGGCCTGGAGAATTCCATGGACTGTATAGTCCATGGGGTTGGAAAGAGTCGGACACAGGACTGAGCAGCTTACACTTTCACCTGCCCCTTGCTGCAGACTTGTATATAGCCTGGCTCCTCCCCACCTCCTTGGAGTCAGCTCTCTTGAGATACTATCTCCCAACCTCAAGTCCTAACATTCCCACCCAACAAAACCTAAGTTTCAACTTATAGATTCTGCATACTTTTTTAGGCAACACTAATAAAATTAGAGTATTCAAATAACCTGATTTTGATCTTGAGTTACTCTATTGCACCTATTATTCATAAATATCTATACATATATTAATTATACTTTTATATTCCATAAGCTTACTCTGTTTTTCTAATATTGAGTTGCAAACTTAGTCCATTAATTTCCAGTCTTTCTTCTTCTCCTATATAATCACTGATGGTCTACTCTATTGATTTAGTTATTTGATGTGCAGTACCTTTTTTTAATGGTTCAATTTTAAGTATTTTTCTCATGTCCAGTATGCTCTATTTTATTGTTTACATTAATTCATATAAAATTTTCAACGCTGTCATTGTAATATATTTTTTCTTTAGGTTAATATTTGGCTTATATTTTCCCATCCTTTCACTTCAAATATGTTTTTCCCATTTTAAAATATTTTGGGTCTGTCTCTTATAAGTAGGCAATTTCTGAATTTTTGTTTTAATTCAACACAACACACGCTGTAACTGGCGAGTCCAGACAATTTACGATTACCCTCTTTATATTTAGACTTACTTCAATCATCTTTCAGGATTTGAAACAGCTCAACTGGAATTCCATCACCTCCACTAGCTTTGTTCGTAGTGATGCTTTCTAAGGCCCACTTGACTTCACATTCCAAGATGTCTGGCTCTAGATTAGGGATCACATCATCATGATTATCTGGGTCGTGAAGATCTTTTTTGTACAGTTCTTCTGTGTATTCTTGCCACCTCTTCTTAATATCTTCTGCTTCTGTTAGGTCCATACCATTTCTGTCCTTTATCGAGCCCATCCTTGCATGAAATGTTCCCTTGGTATCTCTAATTTTCTTGAAGAGATCTCTAGTCTTTCCCATTCTGTTGTTTTCCTCTATTTCTTTGCATTGATCACTGAAGAAGGCTTTCTTATCTCTTCTTGCTATTCTTTGGAACTCTGCATTCAGGTGCTTATATCTTTCCTTTTCTCCTTTGCTTTTCGCCTCTCTTCTTTTCACAGCTATTTGTAAGGCCTCCCCAGACAGCCATTTTGCTTTTTTGCATTTCTTTTCCATGGGGATGGTCTTGATCCCTGTCTCCCGTACAATGTCACGAACCTCATTCCATAGTTCTTCAGGCACTCTATCTATCAGATCTAGG
>SJYT01079160.1:336927-351141 GCA_006410635.1 Cephalophus harveyi | reverse complement strand
TGTGGTGTTGGAGAAGACTCTTGAGAGTCCCTTGGACTGCAAGGAGATCCAACCAGTCCATTCTGAAGGAGATCAACCCTGGGATTTCTTTGGAAGGAATGATGCTAAAGCTGAAACTCCAGTACTTTGGCCACCTCATACAAAGAGTTGACTCATTGGAAAAGACTCTGATGCTGGGAGGGATTGGGGGCAGGAGGAGAAGGGGACGACAGAGGATGAGATGGCTGGATGGCATCACAGACTCGATGGATGTGAGTTTGAGTGAACTCTGGGAGTTGGTGATGGACAGGGAGGCCTGGCGTACTGCAATTCATGGGGTCGCAAAGAGTCGGACACGACTGAGCGACTGAACTTAACTGAACTGACCACACTGAAAAGCAGATATCATCTTTAATTTACAAACAGGAAATGACTGAAGACTAAAGATTCATAGCACCCTGCACAGTAAAGATGAACACTGTGTGTCAAGCACTTTTAAATGCTTTAGCCTCACAACTCATTTCTTCTCACAATAAGCCTGTGAAGGAGCTTCTATTATTATTTTCATCCTATAGATATGGAAACTGAGCCACAACGTGCTGAAGTCAGAGCTTATATTCCAGAGGAGGTCAGCCTACCTCCTTTTCCTGATACAAAACACTATCTCTGAAAGAAAACCAATTAATGCTAATTTTCAAGAGCAGAAGCAGGTTTTAGTTCTAATAACTGGACCATAATTGCTAAGCTCTATCCATTAGAAAATCTGTAGGTGCCCTCTGCATCTTCTATCTCTACCCCCCTTCCCCACTATGCCTCCCCCTTTGAATCCCCTCCAACATGCCCACTCACAGAATTTATGAGCCGGGTCTGAGCCCTGATCCCTTTGACAATGTTATTATCAGCACAGTCATGGGAGCTGATAAGTTTTCATTAACGTTTTTGGGGGGCTGCACTGCACTGCATAGGGGAAATCCACATTAGTTCCCCGACCAGGGATTGCACCCTCTCCACCTACAGTAGAAGCACAGAGTCCTAACCACTGGACAGCCAGGGAGTCCCCCTTCATTGACTTTTAGTAAAAGTTTTATTCTTACCCTGACTGCGCAACCTCCAGTTTTTGACAAACACAATAAAAAGGGATCAGAAGTGATCCATAATCAATCTGTTCACAGGACAAGGATTATAATGGAAATAGACAGTGGTATCAAGTTATTGTTCTTTTAACAGAAATGATGGCTAGAACACAAGTGGGTCAACTCTTAAAGAGACACAATCCCTTTCTTTCCCACAATAAATCTTGGGGAAATAGAAGAAATCACCAACAGAGTCCTGTGTGAAAGATGCCATATATAAGGGCAAAATTTTGGCATGTTTGCACTGGATAGAATGAACAAAGTTGTATTCTTTCTTGATCTGCTCACTTAAGAGAACTGTTCTGAATGTTACTTTACTTTCACAGGTTATCAGCAACCTGCTGCAGCTAAGTCACATCAGTCATGTCCGACTCTGTGCAACCCCATAGACGGCAGCCCGCCAGGCTCACCCGTCCCTGGGATTCTCCAGGCAAGAACACTGGAGTGGGTTGCCATTTCCTTCTCCAATGCATGAAAGTGAAAAGTGCAAGTGATGTCACTCAGTCATGTCCGACCCTTAGTGACCCCATGGACTGCAGCCCACCAGCTCCTCCGTCCATGGGATTTTCCAGGCAAGAGCACTGGAGTGGGCTGCCAGTCTCTTCTAAAAAGAAGACAGCACTACCGTCTTTCTCATGAAGACCATACCCTTGGTTACTTTCTCATTCAGGTCTGTTAGAACAATGGATTTGTCCCAGATGGGATCATATTTTAATAATGGGTGAATTAACTGAATACAGAATGGGTAGGCATTATCCTAGAAAGGAAGGGGAAAGCAAATTTTAAGTTTTCAAATGTTGACACAAGGACAGTCTTGCTTCCCATTTAGTTAAGCTTCTAAACAGATTCTTAAAATATTCTGACCGGCAGCTACAACATCTTTGCATTCTGCTATTATCTGGTTTATTTTCACAGTTGCCCTCCCTACCTAAGCTTCTCTACCTAAGCTTCAGTTCAGGCTGAAGATTCCGAGTGGTCTGTTTTCTTGCCTTTTAACATTTTCTTTTCTAACTATATTTTCTTCTTCAGCAGCCTGTTATTTGCTGAGCAGCTGAAGCTATTTTGTCTTAAATTAACTCCAACCATCTGAGAAAAGAGAGCATGTTCTAAAATGCAAAGCCATGGTGAAGTGTAATGCAGTAGTGACGCAGGACAGATGAAGGAACGGCCAGCAATAACAAATAGGAAAACCAATTTGGAGGGAATAAGAGAAAGCGACACCTGAGCCTTTCACCTAAACATCAGACTCAAGGCGTCAGCTCTCCAGGATCTGTTTAACCCTCTTATCAATTTCCTTGTTTCCTTCTGAAATATTCTGACTTCCTTCTAAAGTTTACAACAACCTTAAAATATCCTCATTTTGCACATGAAGAATCTGAGGCTCAGAAAAGTACCTCTCCCAAGGCTGGCCAGTGAGGGGAATGGTGCAGAGGTGGAAGCCAGGCATAGATGATCCTAAAGTAGTCCTATTTCACTCTGCCTCACTGCCTCTCAGATGAAGATGAAAAGTCTAATTTCTTTAAGCAACGGAAGACACTCAGTTCAATGATCAAGTCTTTGTGTGGCAAAAGGTAATTTTATTTCTGTCCAACTATTAAACTGGCAAAATTGAGAGCCATAACTGAAATGATATGTGGATTATTTCATTTCTTCTTTGCACTGTGTTTTGTAGATAGATACAGATGGATACATATATACATATGGCTATAGATGACATACGGGACATATAGACAGATATAGAATATAGAACCTCCCAATACACTAGGCTTAGCTGGTGGCTCAGATGGTAAAGAATCTGCCTGCAATGCAGGAGACTTGGATTTGATCCCTGGAAGGGAATGGCTACTCACTCCAGCCTTCCTGCCTGGGAAATTCCAAGGTCAGAGGAGTCTGGTGGGCTACAGTCAAAGAATCAGACACAACTGAACAACTAACACTTTAACTTTCAATACATTAAAGGATACCAAATTTCAGCTCTCTTAACATTCTTTTTATTTGAAGTACATTCATCTTTGATATATGCACACAAGCAGAAATGATATGTTATTTATCAAGAGCTTGGAAAAGAATAGTGGGGAAAACACATGTTCCCCTTTTACAAAGGAGGAGTATGGCTACCAATCTCCTGTCCCCGTGAATCTGGGAAATTAACGTATGTTGGATCTTTGCCTGTCTGATTCCAAGGAAAGCTGTAACTGCTTTGCTATGCAGATAGAAGAAGCCTTGCAACCATAGAATTACTTTGTAAAGTCAATCCCTGGGATCTCAGTGCTAATATCAGTCACCCACCACTTCTGCCTCCAAAAATCTCTCCTTTTGACTCCACTTCAGAGTGCCTTGAAATTGTTGCAATGTTAAGCTGTCATGGTGACTTTTTCCTTTGTATAAATGAAGGTCAAAGACATTTGAAATAGACAAGACTATAATAGTGTGTGGCCTCAAACTGTATATATTATGTGATGAGCCGTCTAGCTGCTTTGATTATCTGGGATCTAAACTAGAGAATGGAGAGTGTTCCAACTGTGAATGAAACAACACTGATTTAGACCTTCATCTCTATTTAAAAATATATATATATGGCTCAGAGGTTAAAGCGTCTGCCTCCAATGCGGGAGACCTGGGTTAGATCCCTGGGTCGGGAAGATCCCCTGGAGAAAGAAATGGCAATCCACTCCAGTATTCTTGCCTGGAGAATCCCACGGACGGAGAAGCCTAGTAGGTTACAGTCCACGGGGTTGCAAAGAGTCGGACACGACTGAGCGACTTCACCTTCACCATATATATATTTATATATAATATTTATATATATATAGTCTGCTTATGTAGTGCACACATTTGTGTATGCACAATAGTCAAACCACAATTTCTGGGCTGCTTCTCACAGGAATAATATCTCAGACTGGGACATCAGAACTAACCAAAGAGTATTGTTGTATGTTTTTAATGATAAGAAGACAAAACTTTGCAATCACTCTCAGCCCTCGGGATATTTTTTTTGCTGGCCAAAAGACAAGATGTTCTATAATGATCATCTTTCTATTTCCCTCTTTACTTCTTCTCTCTAATCACCTCTTGCCCTTCTAGTCCCAGACCTTCCAAAGCAGCTACGGCAAGAATGTTCACTTAGCTGGAGTGAGGATACATGCTTGGAGGATATGACTATATCACACAGGATGGAAACCAAAAGCAACTACAATCTGTTAACAAAGACGTCATATTTTTAAAATCCAAACTTTGAGTAATTACAGAGAGAGTCTGAGAACCCTCTGCAACTGAATTAACTATCAAAAAAATAAAAAGATCAGGTCCAATGAGGAATTCACTAACATAGGTGAGATGTAAAACAAGAACAAAGACGAGAATTCCTAAGATCAGGATTATGGAAGAAAAGCATTTAGATTGGAAGCAGGACAAGGCATTTCTCCTTATCTATACGTGCTTGAGGATTTCTCAGAACCCAGCAGGAAAACAGATTTTTCGCTACTGAGTAATGATAGAGGCGCTCCTATTTATGCTTTGATGCCTGTGAAAGTGTCAGTAGCTCAGTCATGCTCAACTCTTTGTGACCCTACACACTGTAGCCCCCCAGGCTCCTCTGTCCATAGGATTCTCGGGGCAATAATACTGGGGTGGGTGGCCATTCCCTTCTCCAGGGCATTGTCTCAGCCCAGGAATTGAACCCAGGTCTCCTGAATTGCAGGCAGATTCTTTACCATCTGAACCACCAGAGAAGTCCACTTATACTTAAGGTAAGTTTAAAGAGTTAATTCTATAATGCAGTATCTTTAGAAATTGTTTTGCAGGTATAAGAATCCTCCCTAGGGTTCAACCAAGCATAACCTTAATTTTTTTCCCCACAAGGCTGCCTCTAGTTCTCCCAAATCACTTCCTCCTACTAAATTTAAAATTCAACTTTCTCACACCCACCAAAACTCTCACAATTATTAATTCCACCTCTCCTCACCAACTCCTTCCCTGGGGATTCAGAGCATAGGAATAGGACAAAACTAAGCAAAAACAAGAAAATCTGGTTAGCCTTTCCTTAATCATAGCAGTTTCAATGAATATTATTATAAAAGGTTATAATAAGGGTGACCAGAAAGACCTGATTTATATTTTGCAACATAAATATGATTTTACAAAATTCTATTTGCCAGAGTGGATAAAGGTCACCAGTACCTACAAGAGCCAGTGCCTTAATAAGAATCTGTTCTTTTTTAGGTATGTCACTGTATCCCCAGGAGCTAGACCAACATCTGGCCTTCAGAAGATGTTCAATTAATATTTGCTGCATAAATTAAAAAACAGCTAACTTTACCTTTCTGACCTTAATTTTCTTAACTGTAGAACACTGAGCAGCTAAGGGTTTTGTAACATTTTGCTTAGCAGCTAATCTCATTATGATTCTTTAAAAACCCTGATGCTGTGCCTGGGCTTCCCTGGTGGCTCAGACGGTAAAGAATCCGCCTGCAATGTGGAGACCTGGGTTCGATCCCTGGGTTGAGAAGATCCCCTGAAAAAAGGAACAGCCCTGATGCGGGGAAAGAAGGCAGGAGCAGAAGGGGATGACAGAGGATGAGATGCTTGGATGGCATCACCGACTCAATGGACATGAGTTTGAGCGAGGTCCAGGAGTTGGTGACAGATAGGGAAGCCTGGCATGCTGCAGTCCGTGGGGGTCGCAAAGAGTTGGACATGACTGAGTGACTGAACTGAATGCTATGCTAAACTCTAATACATAAATAGAAAAAGTGGAGGATGAAAATAGAAGCCTGGGAACCCACCTTCTCACGCACCCCTTGCACTCACAGCGCTTCTACAGATTACAAGGATTCCAGCGACAGTGATCCTGAAGGCTTCCTCTTCCCAGTTCTCACATTCCACGATTCTGTGACATCCCACACAAGACAGAATTTTATCCCCTGAAGCCTCAGAGAAATATCCTTGTTTTATGCAGGAAAGACAGATTTTGATCTGAAGCATGAGGATAAAAAAAATACCTGTCAACTTGAGATTCCACTCATTCCCTCCCATCTGACATCATGGACCTATAAAATGAAAGCAGTTTCTACCCAGCCTCAACCTTTTGATAAACCTCAGCAAAGCAGCAAAGTAATCAATCAGGTTCCTGGTTGTATAACTGTTCAAAGGTGATTCTGAGCCTGAGATATTGATAATGGTTGCAATCTAAGCTTCATTTCAGACAAAGCCTCAGCATATCCTCAAGGCTAATGTCAAAAAATAAAATTACCTTATTAAGGAAAGGTCAAAGCAAAGAACTTGGGCCTAAGTTGTGCATATAGTATGACTGAGGGAGGGGGTGAAGAGGGGAGAGAAATATAAAAGAAATCTACAGGCAAGGAAAAGAACAAGCCCTTCTTCAGTGTGCAGACTGAGATCTCTTTTCTAGAAAGTATCTCTGACATGAGACTGAGGCTCAATGATAAACTTATGTTTTGTATCTGAATAGTAGTATTAATGTGCTATGCTAAGCCGCTTTGGTCTTGTCCAACTCTATGCGACCCCTATGGGCTGTAGCCTGTTAGGCTCCTCTGTCCATGGGATTCTCTAGGCAAGAATACTGAAGCGGGTTGCAGAGCCCTCCTTCAGGGGGTCTTCCCAAACCAGGGATCAAACCCTCATCTCTTACATCTCTGCATTGGCAGGTGGTTTCTTTACCACTAGCATCACTGGGAATTTATTGACCCCTTTTAAGTGCCAGGCACAGTCTTAAGTATCTAAACTCCACTGTCTGATTTAATTCACATAATTCACATTATGAGCGCATTTTTACCTCCGAAGTATAACAAAGAAAATGAAGTTCAGGCTAACTGAGAAATAAGCTCAAGGTCACACAACTAATAAATACCGAAGTGAAAGTGTGTTAGTCACTCAGTCGTGTCCAACTCTTTGAGGCCCCATGGACTGTAGCCCACCAGGCTCCTCTGTCCATGGAATTCTCCAGGCAAGAATAACTGGAGTCGGTAGCCATTTGCTTCTCCAAAAGATCTTCCTTACCCAGGGATGGAACCTGTGTCTCCTGCATTGCAGGCAGATTCTCTACCGTCTGAGCCATCAGGGAAGCCCAATAAATAGCAAAACCAGAATTCAAACCGAAGCCTACCCAATGTGTAAACTCAGATATCCTCTCCATGCTGGGCCTCTTGGGAATCTAATAACAAAGAAGCCCTACAGAATGCCAGACTCTGTTCCTGACACCAAACCTCTTGAAATCAGGTAAACTTTCTGACAGCCCTATCCCCATCAGTCCTGCCTTAGCCTGCCTCTGATCTTTTGCTGGAAGCCAGGTACAATATCTCAAAAAGGCTAGAAAGTCAATTCATGTTCTGCCATCTCTCGTTAGTTTCCAACTTGCTTAGTTTTGTCAAGCAGACAATAAAATAAGCAGTCACTGAAAACACTTCCATTAACAAGGATTAAAAATGCTACAAATGCTATGCCAATGAGATGCTCATCTGGAAGTTAAAGACATCAGTTCAGCATAGAAGCAGCACAGTGTAGGGAAGGAAAAAATGCAACTTGAGTCCAACTCCTAGTTCTGCCATGGAAACGAGGACAGCTTGGGAAAATCACCTAAATGCTTGAAAACTCATCTTCCTGTCTCCCTAAAGGAACAATACTACCAGTCTTCATACATTGGGATGGGCAAATGAAATAAAATGAGCCTGTTTCTGTGGTGTATAAATGTCAATGAAGGAGATGACTGTTATACTCGTTGGTGCCTTGACACTAAACCTTCAATTCTCAAAACAGTTCTCAATTCAAACCTCAGCTTTGTTTCTTTTTAGCTCTGTGATTTTGGACAAGTTTACTATCTTATTTAAGAAGTATACATGGACTACATCATACGAAATGCTGGGCTGGATGAAACGCAAGCTGGAATTAAGATTACGGGAGAAATATCAATAACCTCAGATATGCAGATGACACCACCCATATGGCAGAAAGCAAAGAGGAACTAAAGAGCCTCTTGATGAAAGTGAAAAAGGAGAGTGAAAAAGCTGACTTAAAACCCAGCATTCAAAAACCTAAGACCACGGCATCCCGTTCCATCACTTCATGGCAAAAGGGGAAACAACGGTAACAATGACAGACTTTATTTTCTTGGTCTCCAAAATCACTGCAGATAGTGACCCTAGCCATGACATTAAAAGATGTTTGCTCCTTGAAAGAAATGACATGGTTGGATGGTGTCACCAACTCTATAGACATGAGTTTGAGCAAGCTCCAGGAGTTGGTGATGGACAGGGAAGCCTGGCGTGCTTTAGTCCATGGGGTCACAAAAAGTCAGACACAACTGAGTAACTGAACTGAATCTAGAAAGCATATTAAAAAACAGAGACATTACTTTGTCGACAAAGGTCCATATAGTCAAAGCTATAGTTTTTCCAGTAGTCATGTATGGATATGAGAGTTGGGCCATAAAGAAAGCTGAGCAGTGAAGAATTAATGCTCTTGAACTGTGATGTTGGAGAAGACTCTTGAAAGTCCCTTGGGCTGCAAGGAGATCCAACCAGTCCATCATAAAGGAAATCAGTCCTGAATATTCATTGGAAGGACTGATGCTGAAGCTGAAACTCCAATACTTTGACCATCTGATGCAAACAACTGACTCATTTGAAAAGACCCTGATGCTGGGAAAGATTGAAGGCCGGAGGAGAAGGGGAGGACAGAGGATGAGATGGTTGGATGGCATCACCAACTCGATGGACATGAGTTTGAGCAAACTCTAGGAGTTGGTGATGGACAAGGAAGCCTGGCATGTTGCAATCCATGGGGTAGCAAAGAGCCAGACACAACTGAGTGACTGAACTGAACTGAACTATCTTGTACTTTGGTTTTCTGAACTATAAAATGATATAATAATAGCCATACCACAAAGGGTTGCTGTAAAGGCTGATATCATAATAGGATGACTAGCACTAATAATAATGATAATAGCTTATTAAGTGCATGCTATGAATTAGGTATTATACTTACTTTTAAAACATAATATCAATACATAATATATTTTATTATTTTTAACATTACCATTATTTATTGTCATGAATTTCTTTCTTAGGAATCATTTCCAAAATGATTCAAGAAAGCTTAACTAAAGAGAAAAAATTTCTGATATTAACTGAACCCCTTAAATAAACCAAGACAGACAACCAGAGCTACCTAAAACTTTTAATATTGTGAACTAATAAATATTTAAAGCAGTATAAACTGTGTATTTTCTCTCTTAAGCTCAGAAAGAGTTCAAACTGATAGAGCTCAATTCTGTCAAAGAAGCAGTTACCCTCCAATTGTATAAAGATTATTTCTACTAAAAAAAAAAAAAAAAAAAAAAACAACCATAATCCTAACTACCATGGTTTTCCTTTTAGCCAGTGTTGAAATACAGACCCTGTCACTAACATTCACCATCTGGAGAAAAGTGTGGAGCAGATGAGAGTGCTAAATGAAGACAGATTCCATGTCAGCATCTGGTCTGAGTCCCACATAAGATGTTAAGAAAATTATAATATTATGATGTCCAAAAGTGAAAGGAACTTGTAAGGAGTAGTTTCCAAGGGTGTGATGTCTTAGGAGAGAACTATGCAAGCAGAGGCTGCTGCGAAGAGACTCATGGGTTGGATCCAACTCTAAGGAAAGAATACATACTTGGTCTTCCAATTTAAACAACAGACTGTACTCAAGAAACAGTCTCTACCCATTCCTAAAACCCTATTTAAATAACATTAATTAGATATTTAAAAGACTTAGCCCACAAGGACAAATAATGTGGAAGAAAAGGCAATGGCAATAAAATTTTGTAAAATTTAGAGTCTGTTGCCTCTTGAGAAACCTATATGCAGGTCAGGAAGCAACAGTTCGAACTGGACATGGAACAATAGACTGGTTCCAAATAAGAAAAGAAGTATGTCAAGGCTGTATATTGTCACCCTGCTTATTTAACTTCTATGCAGAGTACATCATGAGAAATGCTGGGCTGGAAGAAGCATAAGCTGGAATCAATATTGCCAGGAGAAATATCAATAACCTCAGATATGCAGATGACACCACTCTAATGGCAGAAAGTGAACAGGAACTAAAAAATCCTCTTGATGAAAGTGAAAGAGAAGAGTGAAAAAGTTGGCTTAAAGCTCAACATTCAGAAAACAAAGATCATGGCATCTGGTCCCATCACTTCATGGGAAATAGATGGGGAAACAGTGGAAACAGTGTCAGACTTTATTTTGGGGGTCTCCAAAATCACTGCAGATGGTGACTGCAGCCATGAAATTAAAAGACACTTACTCCTTGGAAGGAAAGTTATGACCAACCTAGATAGCATATTCAAAAGCAGAGACAATACTTAGCCGACAAAGGTCCATCTAGTCAAGGCTATGGTTTTTCCAGTAGTCATGTATGGATGTGAGAGCTGGACTGTGAAGAAGGCTGAGTGCCAAAAAATTGATGCTTTTGAACTGTGGTGTTGGAGAAGACTCTTGAGAGTCCCTTGGACTGCAAGGAGATCCAACCAGTCCATCCAAAAGGAGATCAGTGGGGTGTTGTTGGGGAGAGGGGGTAGAATTCAGCCAGCAGTAGGAGATGGCAAGAAGCACATCATTTTATACCTCATGATCCTCCAAAAGGCTCAGCAATTAGAAAGCACAGATAATTTTGAAAATAAGAGTGGAATTAGGATATTAAAAAAAAAGAAAAGAAAGAAAATTTAGTTGAAAAGTATTTTAAAAAGTAGTTAAGTCTCAAGATTTTCTCTAATCTAAATGTTTTGGACTCTGTGGGAGAGGGAGAGGGTGGGATGATTTGGGAGAATGGCATTGGAACATGTATACTATCATGTAAAAAAAAGAATATCAGAGTAAAAAAAAATAAAATCAAATCAAAAAAAAATAAATAAAGGTAAGGTTTATTCTCTGAAAATACTAAAACATGGTTTGTCTGGACTGAGAGAATTCAAGAACGGTTAACTCAGGATCACCATCTGGAAGCAGGGCCATGGGGAGTCAAAGCATCCATATTGAATTTTGAGATCTTGGTCATTTTTCCTGCATCTGCCTCTTCCTTCCATAATGTGGGAGCCAGCAATATCCCCACTAAGCAAGAAACTGGAGCACCTTTCTCTGAGAAAACTAACCAGGCAAAAAGAAGAGAACTAAAGATATGGACATAGGAGTTTCCTTAAGGAAATACTTCAGATAGATAGTCCTCTGTTGAAATACAGAGTTGAAACATCTTATTTCTACATACAGAGTTTCCAAGAAGCTTCTGAGCATCTCACTTTAAATATAAGCAAACAGCCAATGATCTCAAGCTATTAATAGCATGCCCCTAAAATAACTGACAGAAAAGAGACAGGAAGAAAGAAAAAGGAGGAAAAACCCTTAGAGAAAGAATAAATAATGGGGGGAAATTAAACAAACTACCAAACAAAAATCTAGCATTTAAATCATAAGTTTGAAAGAGCAGATATTTTATTAATGAATCAAAGAAAGAATAGCATAGGCCCTTCCCTAGTGGTCCAGAGGCTAAGACTCCACGCTGCCAATGCAGGGGGCCCAGGTTCAATCCTTGGCCAGGGAACTAGATCCCATATGCTACAACTGAAGATTCCACATGCTTCAACTAAGACCCAGTGTGGCAAATAAATAATTTTTTAAAAAATCTGCTCCTTTAAAAAAAGAGAGTGGTATAAAATCTTAGAACACTTGAAGAATGAAAAAATCATCTTTGGCAATAAAAATGCTGCAGCAGAAATGAACAGAATAACAGAAGACTTTTGTATGACCACAAGAAAACAAGGGGACAGAAAATAGAAGAAAAGATTCTAAATAATAGAAGACCTATGCACTAGGATTAATGTCAGAATAGTAGGTACTATAGAAAGAAAGAGAAGAGAAAGAAAGGGGAGAAAGTAGGAGAAGAGTGGGGAATCATTAAAGGAATAATTAAAGAGAACTGAAGGAAATAAGTTGACAGAATAAATGGGTCATCATATGATCAACATCAGTTCAGTTCAGTTCAGTTCCTCAGTCGTGTCCGACTCTTTTGAGACCCCATGAACCACAGCACACCAGGCCTCCCTGTCCATCACCAACTCCCGGAGTTCACTCAAACTCATATACACTGAGTCAGTGATATCATCAAACCATCTTGTCCTCTGTCATTCCCATCTCCTCCTGCCCTCAATATTTCCCAGCAGCAGGGTCTTTTCAAATGAGTCAGCTCTTCATATCAGGTGGCCAAAGTATTGGAGTTTCAGCTTCAGCATCAGTCCTTCCAATGAATATTCAAGATTGATTTCCTTTAGGATGGACTGCTTGGATCTCCTTGCAGTCCAAGGGACTCTCAAGAGTCTTCTCCAACACCACAGTTCAAAAGCATCAATTCTTCAGCACTCAGCTTTGTTTATAGTCCAACTCTCACATCCATACATGACTACTGGAAAAACCATAGCCTTGACTAGATGGAGCTTTGTTGACAAAATAATGTCTCTGTTTTTTAATATGCTGTCTAGGTTGGTCATAACTTTCCTTCCAAGGAGTAAGCGTCTTTTAATTTCATGGCTGCAATCAAGTGAAAATAGACCCATTCTAAGACATATCATTATTAAGTTTGACAACACAGAGAGTAAAGAACATACCCAGAAAGCTTCCAGTGAGGGAAAAATACACTTTCCTGCAAAGATTTTGGAAACAGAATGGCTCTGGACTTCTCAATGTGGCGTGCATGGTGGCTCAGACCATAAAGAAACTGCCTGCAACTCAGGAGACCAGGGTTCAATCCCTGGGTTGGGAAGATCCCCTGGAGAAGGGAATGGCAACTCAATCCAGTATTCTTGCCTGGAGAATTCCATGGACAGAGGAGCCTGGCAGGCTACCATCCAAGGGGTTGCAGAGTTGGACAGAGACTTCTCAGTGCAACACTGGAAGCCAAAGAAAGAACAGAGTAATGCTTCAGATTCTGAGGAAAAATTAATTTCCAGCCCAGAACTGTACCTCTAACCAAATTATCAATTAAGTGTGAGAATATTATGAGCACATTTCTAGACATGCAAGATCTCAAAAATTTGCTTCCCAAGTTCTCTTCCTCAACAAAGTACTGGAGGCCACACATCACCACAATTATAAAGTAAAGCAAGAAGAAGGAACATAGGAATTAGTGAAAGAGAGGGCAGAGGAATAGTAGGGTAACAGTGAAAACAGATTCTTAATGCAATGTGCATACTTAGTTGCTCCATTGTGTCCCATTCTTTGTGACCCCATGGACAGCAGCCCGCCAGGCTCTTCTGTCCATGGAATTGTCCAGGCAAGAATACTGGAGCAGGTTGCCATTTTCTCCTCTGGGGGATCTTCCCAACCCAGGAATCTAATGTGTGTCTCCTTTATCTCCTGCACTGGCAGGCAGATATTTTACCACAGCACCACCGGGAAAGTGCTCTAAGGCAACAGCTGAGGAGCAAACTGGTCAAAAGGTTTTAGGAAAATTATGTCAAGAAGTAGGACTAAAACTAATTCTTAATGTATCTGACCATATTCAAAGGAAATTTACCCAATGGAAGAAGAGTGTAGGGATGACTTAACTACTGAGTCACAGAAAAATAAGCCAATTATGAAACAACATAAGCCAAAAACAATACTTATTAAGCCCAGAGAAAAAAAATGTTACGTAGGAAAGGAAAAGAAATCATGTACATGGCATGGCTCAGCTAAGAATAATGTGTACTATTCAAAATTGTGTAAACACTGACTCGTGACCCAAGTACAGTTCTCAGGGTAGATATGGGGAGGGTGAAGAGATGAGGTGTGCGTGTACATATGAGGAGGCAGTGGGCAAAGACAGCTCAATCTTCATCTTCCATTGTGGAAAATTGATAGATTGTGCTTAAAAGTGGACTATCCAGGAACAGCAATGAAAGCACATTTTCAAAATATGTGATTCAAAAGAATCAGCCGGAAGAGTTGAAACTGGTTGCTTCTGTAGAATAGGAGACACAAGAAGGGTTGTTTTCATAACAAGAATTGTTAGGTACATTGTAAATTTGCTTCATTAAAACATGTACTAATATTTTTTTTTTTTTTTTTTTTTT
>SJYT01079160.1:320803-336783 GCA_006410635.1 Cephalophus harveyi | reverse complement strand
TTTTTTTTTTTAATTATTACTTTATTTTTCTTTACAATACCGTATTGGTTTTGCCATACATTGACATGAATCCACCATGGGTGTATATGAGATCCCAATCCTGAATCCCTCTCCCACAT
Organism: Cephalophus harveyi; assembly: GCA_006410635.1. Classification (NCBI taxonomy): domain Eukaryota; kingdom Metazoa; phylum Chordata; class Mammalia; order Artiodactyla; family Bovidae; genus Cephalophus; species Cephalophus harveyi. The sequence continues at coordinate 336,664 of SJYT01079160.1, read as the reverse complement.
CCCACCCCATTTCCTCTCTCTGGATCATCCCCGTGTACCAGCCCCGAGCATCCTGTATACTAATATAATTCTGATTTTTTTTAAAAAAAAAGGAAGTAGAAATGAAAACCAAGGGAGACAAAATAGACCATGAAGGGCACTTGCTCATATACTAAATGAAGAAAGCAAGTATCTAGAAGACTATCGGTTCAAGTGACAAAATCAAGATAACACTAGGGCAGCTCAAGCATACAGATGGAGCTTTATAGTTAAAGGTCTGCATTTATTCAATAAACATTTACTGTGCTCCTCAGGAGTCTCTCCTCCTCTTATCCCAATCCTTCTGCTCCCCCCTCATCACCATCACAACAAAAAAATCACTAAGCAATTACTCTGTGACACATGGGCTTCCCTGGAGGCTCAGTGGCAAAGAATCCACCTGCCCAGCAGGAGGCATGGATTTGATCCCTGGGACTGGAAGATCCCCTGGAGAAGGAAACAGCAACCTACTCCAGTACTGTTGCCTGGACAATCCCATGGACAGAGGAGCCTGGCGGCTGCAGTCCATGGGGTGACAAAGAGTCGGACACGATCTAGCTACTGAGGACGTACACACTGTGCCATATACTATGTCAAAAACTACACAAATCATGCCATTTAATCTTCATAATAACTGCATAATAAGATATTTTATTACTCCCATTTCACAGATAAGAAAACTGGGGCACAGAGAACTTAACTTGCCCAATGTTGCACATCTTATAAGTGACAAGCCAGCTTTCACCATTAAGTGACCACACAGTTTTATTCCACAGCCTGGGCTTTTAACCACTGGCTAAACTACTGAGCACAAAAAAGATGTTCAATAAATTATTACTGAATGAAATGCAGACAAGTGCATATCGTGAAACAGGAACTAGGAATACAAAGATGAAAAAGAATTTAGTCCCTGAAATCTGGGAGTTTGTAGCCTGGTGGCTTAAAAGCATAACTCTGAAACCAACTGTTGAATGTAAACTTGGTCCTAATGGGTTAACTTTAATTGCGACAGTCATCTCATTCTCAGCAATGACCTGGCTGTTTGGAGTCACAATACACAAAGTTTATACTTGGTCAGAGAGGTCATCTACTCCTCCATTTTGCAAGTAGGAAAATTGAGGCCAAGAAATTTTATAACCTTCTCCAAGATCAAATAGAGGCCAATACAAGATTCGAATCATGCCCCTTGGCTCCCACTCGGGTGCTCATTTTCACTAAGTCAAAATCTACATAAGCAGTGACTCGTAGCTATTAACATTTGCCTCTTGCACCCGCAGAGTGGTACCACTGCGAGCCACTAACCAAAGAAACCCACTGGAAAAGAGCAGGAGGGATGGATCTGAGCAGGTGACATTACAAGGACATTTCTGAATAAACAAAGAAGCTTTAAAGTAATGGAGGCCATATTTATTCTGCTGCTCAAATTGATTGCTTGGATATGGTTTATGATATTAAAATATTTATAAATATATATTTAATTTCTACCCATCTCTACCAGGAACCATAATGTAAACTTTAATCAGCATTTTCCTTAACAGTTGAAAGGCAATTATAAAACTATATTAACATTCATCTTACATGGCTTCTTTAAAAGGCTGAATTATTTAGCATGGCTTGGCTGTTAAATCATTAAGCAAGCACACTGTGTGATATCATAAACAGAACTGATCTGAATTCAATATTTTCTTATCTAAATCATGTTGCTGGAGGTGGATTAAATAAATTACCTAATTATCATGCAAGAGTCACATACAATTCGCTGATCAATCTGTCATCTTGATGAAACTATGATATCACTACACTTGTAGAGGTAGTCATCAAGTACTTCAAATGAAATAAACTTATCTTCAGCAAATGCAGCATTTATACTTACTCAAGACATTCTCAATTGTACAATAAGAGAAGTAACAAGATATGTGGGAAGAGTCAAAGAACTAAGCTTTTAACACAATAAACGGTAGTTAGATAATCAGTTCAGTTCAGTCGCTCAGTCCTGTCCGACTCTTTGCGACCCCATGAATCGCAGCACGCCAGGCCTCCCTGTTCATCACCATCTCTCAGAGTTCACTCAGACTCACATCCATCGAGTCAGTGATGCCATCCAGCCATCTCATCCTCGGTCGTCCCCTTCTCCTCCTGCCCCCAATCCCTCCCAGCATCAGAGTCTTTTCCAATGAGTCAACTCTTCGCATGAGGTGGCCAAAGTACTGGATATAAAGCAGAAGTAGATGTTTTTCTGGAACTCTCTTGCTTTTTCCATGATCCAGCGGATGTTGGCAATTTGATCTCTGGTTCCTCTGCCTTTTCTAAAGCCAGCTTGAACATCAGGGAGTTCACGGTTCACGTATTGCTGAAGCCTGGCTTGGAGGATTTTGAGCATTACTTTACTAGCATGTGAGATGAGTGCAATTGTGTGGTAGTTGGAGCATTCTTTGGCATTGCCTTTCTTTGGAATTGGAATGAAAACTGACTGCTGAGTTTTCCAAATTTGCTGGCAGATTGAGTGCAGCACTTTCACAGAATCATCTTTCAGGATTTGAAACAGCTCAACTGGGATTCCATCACCTCCACTAGCTTTGTTTGTAGTGATGCTTTCTAAGGCCCACTTGACTTCACATTCCAAGATGTCTGGCTCTAGATTAGTGATCACATCATCATGATCATCTGGGTCGTGAAGATCTTTTTTGTACAGTTCTTCTGTGTATTCTTGCCACCTCTTCTTAATATCTTCTGCTTCTGTTAGGTCCATACCATTTCTGTCCTTTATCAAGCCCATCCTTGCATGAAATGTTCCATTTTTCAGTTGGGCTGTTTTCTTACTGTTGAATTATAGGAGTTCTTTGTGTATTCTAGCTATTAACCCCTTATAAAACATATTATCTGCTAATATTTCTCCCATTACATGAATTGCCTTTTCACTCTGTTGATGGTGTCCTTTGATGCACAAAATTTTCAATTTTGATGAAGTTCAATTTTTTATTCTGTTGCCTTTGTTTTGTGGTGTCACATCAAAGAAATTATTACAAAACTCTATGTCATGAACATTTTCCCCCATTCTTTTCAGAGCTTACTATTCTGCGGTCTTCAATTTAGACTGTTGATCCATTTTGAGTGCAATTTTGTGTATGGTTTAAGGTAAGAGTTCAACTCCACGCTTTTGCATGTGGATATCCAGTGTTCCCAGCACCATTTGTTGCAAAGACTCCTTTCCCCATTGGATGGCTTCAGCACCCTTGTCTAAAATCATTTGACCATATTCATGAAAGTTTATTTTTGGGTTTTCTATTTTATTCCTTTGTTCTATATGCCTACTCTTGTGCTAGTACCACATTGTATGGATTAGTTTTAAAGTTAAGTTTTTAAATCAAGAATTATGAATCCTCCAACTTTGTTCATTTTCAATACAATTTTGGCAATTTGGGGTTCCTTAAGATTTCATATGAGTTTTGAATATTTTTTTCTATTTCTGAAGAAAAAAAAATGTAGATAGGAATTTTACACAAATTTCACAAAATTTATAGAGTGCTTTGAATGGAATTCAAATTTATAGAGTACTTTGAATGGATATCTAAACAATATTAAATCTTTCAAACCATGAACACAAGATGTCTCTGAAATTATTTATTCTTTCCCTAATTTCCTTTAGCAACATTTTGTAGTTTTCATTGTACAAGCCTCCCTAGTTAAGTTTACTTACAAGTATTTTCTTTAATGCCATTGTAAATGAAATCGTTTCCTTAATTTCCTTTTGGGGATTGTTCACTGTTACTTGAAACAATGTAATTAACCGATTTGTAACTGAAATATAACTGATTTCTGTGAGCTTTGTATCCTGCAACTGTTGAATTAATGTATTGATTCTAACAGTTCTTTGTGGACTGTTTAGGATAATTCTGCACTTCTAAAATTTCTTATAATATGCTGAGTTTATGTGTCTGCCTATCCCTTTCAGACTTACTTGAGTCCACTCTTTACAGCACCTGCTGCTGCTGCTGCTAAGTCACTCCAGTCGTGTCCGACTCTGTGTGACCCCATAGACGGCAGCCCACCAGGCTCTCCCGTCCCTGGGGTTCTCCAGGCAAGAATACTGGAGTGGGTTGCCATTTCCTTCTCCAATGCATGAAAGAGAAAAGTGAAAGTGAAGTCGCTCAGTCATGTCCGACTCTTAGCGACCCCATGGACTGCTGCCTACCAGGCTCCTCCGTCCATGGATTTTCCAGGCAAGAGTACTGGAGTGGGCAGCCATTTCCTTCTCAAACCCAGGTCATCTGCATTGCAGGCAAATTCTGTACCATCTGAGCCACCAAGGAAGCCCCATTTTGTGCATACATGATATAAGTAATTTAAACAAATAAATCAGCATCTATTTTAAAGGAATATCTATGGTCCTAAATTATGGCAATATTCTGAAAAGGGACATTCCTGGGACTGACCAACAGGAGGTGTCTTGGTCTTTTCATCCTAGAAGCCCTCTAGTCTCCTTATGACATGCTTCAGGGTCAGAGGATGGGGAGGAGAAAGAGTAAGACTAATATTGATTGAATACTGTCTCCCTGCCAGATACAGTGCTCATTTCATACTCACTACTGTGTTGAAGCCAGTATTGCCCTACTCATTTGTCCAGTGAGACTTCTGAGTTTTAGAGAAGTTAACTGAGATTATATATCCAGGAAGTAGAAAAGCCAGAATTCTATAGGGAAATTATTAGGCAAGGAGAAACTTTGGGATTTGGAAAGAGGTCAAGAAGACAACAAATCAAGACTAGATATCTTTACCACAGAGTCTTTGAGGAGAAAAAGTTAGCCTCATTGAGACTACAAATATGATTCTGAGTTGGAAATAGGAGCGGAATCTGGTGTGTGTTTGGGGGTTTCTGATAGTACAAAATCAATTCATATTATTATACTATACTGGGCCTACGTATGAAGTATTCATAATAGAGCTGAGGTTGTATCACCCTATGCATTGAGGTAGGAGCTGAGAAACACCCTCCTGAAAACCCTTGTCAAACAAAATGGTGAATAAAAGTCACTCAAAATTTCTGCAATAGCAAGGATTCTGGTTATTCTACACCTATGGAGCCCTAGAAGTTATGAGTCAATATATTCAAATCTCTGGTGTATCTGACTTTGAGGATAGTTTTTACTTCATCGTACAGAGTTAAGACTCATTATTTCCTAGAAATGTATGCTTTGCATCAAGATACTTTATCCTCAAGATACTTCTAACATGGCCAGAATTAATTATACCATATCTTGTATTACCAAACCTTGCAAAATTCTTTTATTGCTCTCCCAAAGGTATTTGCCTTTTTTCTCTCTCTGCCTGTTTCTTTTCTTTCTTTTGTTGCCTAGAAGAAAGAACTAGATAAAATAATTCATTTTATAGTACTCGGCTATTATGGTATTTAGAAAATACTAAATAATATGCTTATAATTGCCAAATATGGACAGCAGCTGTTACTATGGATCATAGATGTTCTCTATGAAAAGATTTTTATTAGATCTGTTTGAGGCTGAGATAACATGGCTATTTCTTGGTTTTGTGTTTGTCTTTTTTCAGTCATGAAATGAATAATCACAGAAGAGAATTGACTGACAATAACATATTCTGAAAACCACTGTCTATTGCTTGGTCTTGTCTCTTCTATATTCAATATCACACTTGTAATTTGTATATTTTTAAAGTTCCTTCTCAAGGTTATCTTTTCCTTCACAAGTTTATCAGGAATGAGCAGCATATGTGTGTATGTGTGTGGCGTGTCCATGCCCAGGTGGAGACAGAGAATAAGTAGGGGTTAAATAGTTGATCTATGTCCAGATATAAGCTAAGGGAACTGCTGTCTATGATATTAAGTGTATATATATACAATAAAATTCAGTAAACATCATTATGTCCCAATCTGTCGATGATGGTAGTCTTTACATCCAAAGCTGGACTCTCAACTGCAGGCCTCAGGAAAACAAAATTCTAACTTACAATAAAACCATTTTCATCATTCTTTGTCCCCTGTCAGTTTTCTAAGCTTCTCCTTCCCTCAAACTACTTATTTATCTCTGACATCGTTAAAACCCTGACATTTAAAAGGTTAACTCTGCACAAGAGCTTTACTCATTTTATTGCAAATGACTCTTGCTGTGACAAATGACTGGGGAGAACTTACAAAGGAGTTTCCTATACAAAAATAATCCTGATTTTCATGAGAGAAACTGCATTTTTACTGTCTTATCAGCTCTAGAGCTCCCAAAACAACTCCAGAAGGTCTGAGCGCTCCTTTACCTTTCACATCAATAAGATGATGGTGAGCGGCAATTTGGATCACGGAAGGTGGAGGGCTGATGGGGCCCTCTGGGTGGTTCACTGGTAGAGAATCCACCTTCAATGCAGGAGAAGGGGGCTCAGTCTCCGGGTCAGGAAGATCCCCTGGAGAAGGAAATGGCAACAACCCACATGAGCATTCTTGCCTGGAAAATCTCATGGACAGAGGAGCCTGGCGGTCTACAGTCCATGGGTCGCAAAAGAATCGGACACGACTGAGCAAGTAAACGAGACGGCTGACGGAAGAGTTAGAAAAGATGAGCGTGGTTTTCCAAACCTAGGCGGAGGCTATGGCTGGATCTTTAGACAGCTCTGCTGAAGCTCTGTCCTAGAATTCACAGAACCCTAAAAAGGGAGTTGGGCAGAAACTGACTTCTCAGCAACTCCCCTCACTTCCTTCAACAGAGCAGCACTCTTTGAATAACAAAAAAGGACAGCACAGAGATGCTGAGGCCACTATGAGGGGTTCTCTCTCTAGGGCTCGGTTTGAGCCTTTCCTTCCTTTGGATTCTAGCTTCAGAGGGCGGAAAGCAGTTCCCTGGTGTTAGGAAAACTTTGTTTCATAGCACTAAAGTCTACAGGGGAGCAAAGAGAAGGAGCGGATGTGAAGACCGTGGCCACAGAGGAAGCGGCTCACTGATCTGCCAAGCGCTCTCTCCATGAAGGGAGCAGTCAGCAAAGCAGTGAGCCGGCTCCTAGCTGCCTCAACTTTCATCTCAGGAGCCAGGACTCAGAGGAGGCGGCTGTGAATCTCTTTTGGGTTTGCTCTGTCATCCTGACACTTTGGCTGTTCTTGATCAGGAACCAAGAACAGTCACTCAGGACTGAAAATACGAAAAGGAAGACAAGGAGGATGGCTTAGTTGGTTTGCAGGCAGCGCTGCTGGTGCTAAAGTTATGGACTTGATTATGGCAAAGAAAAACAACATCTTAATACACGGAGAAACCAGCATTGCATATCATGGAATCTGGCAAACAGTTACAATGTGAGTTTCAAAATGAATTAAAAGGAATTGATCACTGAAAAATTCAGTTTCTTTTGAAAACAGAAATGGGTAGTGAGTGACCTCATTTACTCATACTTGCACTGGATAATATACCAATAATCAATCAACACCATCAAAAGGGAAGAGATGGACTAGGATAAACGTCAAAAGAAAAAGCATCTGAGCATTCACAATAAATGAACTCTATCTAAACACTTAAAAGTGACCTTGACATCCTCAAAGCAACATGCTCACTTGTCGTTTCTATGTGTTGTTCTTCCCTCCAAGTCATTTTGTTTGTTCTTTTTTTCGCCTTCTTAAGCTATGAGGCCTGTTGTCTAAAAAAATGTTCATTTCAGAACAGACCCATGAATCAAGAAGGTCTGTGAGAGCTACCATTTCCTGCCTGTGGCAGGATACCCAGCCTTCCAGGGCGCCAAGTCTTTTAATTGTGAGATATCCATGGCAACAATCACTAGACACACGAGAGCCTCATGCAGATGTGGTCAGATTGAAAAGGATTTACCCTGTGGCCCAATCTGGACTGAGACCCAGCCGAAATCTGCTAGTCCTAATTCTGCCAAGGTATTCTCCTGCCTAAACTTCAAAATCTTCATTTTCAAAATAGGTAATATTGGCATAGTTGATTTCCAAATTCTATATCAAAGGCCCATAGAACTTTCAAAGCAACAATGGATTACCATTGTTACTGAACAAGAACTCACGTGCTCGTAGTGCTGGAAGCCAAACTCCGATAGCAGGTGTTTGCAGCAAGGTAAGGATTTATTCACAGGGCACCAAACAAGGGAGAGAAACCTCAGATCCACTCTAACTTGATGTTTGAGTCATGGGTTTTTTTAGAGGGGAAGAACAAAGAAGCAGGGATTAATCATCAGCTAGTGGCATTTCTATGACATTTCTTAATCGTAGTTTCCGGAGTCAGAGTGTCTCTGGTTTATGATTCTCAGGCCAGGTGGTCTGTGGCTCAGGGATCTGTAAGCTCATCTTGCCCTGGAGAAACAACCTGGGTTTGTATATTAATGATGATATCTACAACAGCACTTTGAGTGCATTAACGATGCTATCAACGATGGTTATCTTAATTATCTGATTGATTTAGCTGTCAGTTAGCATAGAACTGAAGTCAGACAGAACAAAGAGAAGGAATTAAGTTTTGGATACAAAGATTAATCATAAACTCAGTAAGGGAATTCAGTTTTAGGAGGATTCGGTTTCATTATTGTTGATAATGTCAACCAAAGTATAAAATATTAATTTAAAAAACACCTTAAAATTCTTCAGTGATCAATGCAAAGAAATAGAGGAAAACAACAGAATGGGAAAGACTAGAGATCTCTTCAAGAAAATTAGAGATACCAAGGGAACATTTCATGCAAGGATGGGCTCAATAAAGGACAGAAATGGTCTGGACCTAACAGAAGCAGAAGATATTAAGAAGAGGTGGCAAGAATACACAGAAGAACTGTACAAAAAAGATCTTCACGACCCAGATAATCATGATGATGTGATCACTAATCTAGAGCCAGACATCTTGGAATGTGAAGTCAAGTGGGCCTTAGAAAGCATCACTACGAACAAAGCTAGTGGAGGTGATGGAATTTGAAAGAGGAGAGCGAAAAAGTTGGCTTAAAGCTCAACATTCAGAAAACGAAGATGATGGCATCTGGTCCCATCACTTCATGGGAAATAGATGGGGAAACAGTGGAAACAGTGCCAGACTTTATTTTTTTAGGCTCCAAAATCACTGCTGATGGTGACTGCAGCCATGAAATTAGAAGACGCTTACTCTTTGGAAGAAAAGTTATGTCCAACCTAGACAGCATTTTCAAAAGCAGAGACATTACTTTGCCGACTAAGGTCCGTTTAGTCAAGGCTATGGTTTTTCCTGTGGTCATGTATGGATGTGACAGTTGGACTGTGAAGAAGGCTGATCGCCGAAGAATTGATGCTTTTGAACTGTGGTATTGGAGAAGACTCTTGAGAGTCCCTTGGACTGCAAGGAGATCCAACCAGTCCATTCTGAAGGAGATCAACCCTGGGAGTTCTTTGGAAGGAATGATGCTAAAGCTGAAACTCCAGTACTTTGGCCACCTCATGCGAAGAATTGACTCATTGGAAAAGACTCTGATGCTGGGAGTGATTGGGGGCGGGAGGAGAAGGGGACGACTGAGGATGAGATGGCTGGATGGCATCACTGACTCGATGGATGTGAGTCTGAGTGATCTCCGAGAGATGGTGATGAACAGGGAGGCCTGGCGTGCTGCAATTCATGGGGTTGCAAAGAGTCGGACACGACTGAGCGACTGAACTGAACTGAACTGAATGCTAAATTGACATAAACTCCTTCTATTCCAAAAGCCCTCCAGCCCAGGTAATTTGAAATAATTGTCCTGATACAAGAAATTCAATGACAAGAATACTTCTGCCTTTGTACTGTATCAAATTTAAAAGGTTCTAATGCATTTGTATTGGATTCTCTGCTCCTGTGCCCCTTGGTGCACTTCAAGTGGGGTATTGACTGAGGCTTTCTGAAAAGGAAAAGGAGAAAAAAGACAAGACTTTTGTTCTCCCCTCAACTGCCATGAGCCATGCTCTCACATTCAACCTTGCCTGCCTTCCTCGGCCCGTGGTCCAGGGACAGATCAGGCATTTGTATCTGTGCAGGCACCATTCTCTTCTTCTCGGCTCTAGGTTTCTGAAAAATGCTATTTGCAAAAAAGGGTGGGGGGAAGCTACAGTGTTAGACTTGTTCTGATCCCAGACTGAAAGCATGCCTAACAAATGACGGGACTGGGAGTGATTGAGTGTAATGCCAGCAGCAAAAACAGAACTGCAAATTATTTTTTTCCAACTTGCTCTCTGAGGCTCAAATTGCTGTTTTGCTGTCTGCATCTTTAATGATGGTTGACACATCCCCTAGGAAGGAAAATACTGATCTCCCCTATCTTGATTTAAAGATCAGTTGAACTGATTTTATATTATATTATATATACATACATACATACATATATATATATATATATATATATATATATAGAGAGAGAGAGAGAGAGAGAGAGAGCAGTCACCAAAGTCAATAAAGGCAAGATAGAAGAAGGGTGGGAAAGAATAATCAGGGATCAATGTACCATAAGTGGAAAACAATTTCCATGTATAAACAATTCCTTTATCTCAGTTCTTATTTAACCTGCTTTGGATTTAAACAATAAAGAATTCTAGTACTTATGGCAGGGTTTTTTGGTTTTGTTTTGTTTAAGAACAGAGTAGACCGATGTTTTTGCAGTAATGTAAGAGGAAAAGCTTTTGATAAGCCAATATGATAGTTTAAATTGAACAGAGAAAGCAGTAAATGTAGCCAAGATGTTTGCCAGTTAGCCTAGGGTAGCATCCTGAGACTTTAAATAGCATCTAATGCTTAATCCTTCAATTCACAGATGAACAATTCTCCAGGCCAGAGTACTGGAGTGGGTAACCTTTCCCTTCTCCAGGGGATCTTCCCAACCCAGGGATCAAACCCAGATCTCCCTCGCTGCAGGCAGATTCTTTTATCTGGGCCACAAGGGAAGCCCAAGAATACTGGAGTGGATAGCCCATCCCTTCTCCAGCGGATCTTCCCAGCCCAGAAACTGAAGCGGGGTCTCCTGCACTGCAGGCAGATTCTTTACCAACTGAGCTATAGGAAGCCCAAGGGTGCAGAAACTATGCAGACTCAGCCAAGAAATCAATTAGCAGCTACTGTCACAGGCACGGGGCAGGAGTGGTAGTACTTATCCAAGGTGCTGGCCGTTGCTGCCCGAAGAGCAGCATCCTTTGACAAGCAGAAATTCAATTCTGGGCCTTGGGCTCACCTTCACCTCATATGGTGGCCTCTAAGAACTCTGGTAAATCCTTCTGGAAAGTAGCCAGACCAAAAATGAGACCATAAAGCCACCTTAATGAGCACCAGTGAGGCTGCAGGCAAATAGTAAACTCTGCTGCTCTCCTTCGGCACCCTTCAGATGAATTAGAAGGAGCATGTCTGAGCTGGTGCCACATGTAAATTGCCTTTCTGCAGACAGTAGGGACTGAATTCTAATGAGTCTTTCTGGTCCCTAGGAATGTACCCAGAGAAATAGAACTTTAAAAGATAAACAATGCAACCCCTTGAATAAGACAGGTAAGAGAAGGTCAGCCCTTTGGTATCATCACAGTCCCCCTCTTCAAGGCCCTTTCTCCCCAAGTTTTGACTCAGAGGCATCCACAGAGTTCAAATGGACTCATCTTAATGAGTCATGGGAAACTTTGTGAAATGGCACTATGGCTAGTGGGGTCTCTTGGGGTACTGGACGTTAAGAAGACGTTAAGTCTTTGTTCTTCTTGTCATAATTAGGCCTGTTTGGCATGGCTGAATGAGTCAGAAAAGCAGGTTTGAATCCCAGTTTTTGCCAGATAATATCATAGACAAATTATTTAATCCTATTAGAAACTAAAGCCCAGAGAGCCCTGGGCTTAGTTGCTTTAAGGATTAAATGATGAATAGAAATTATTTGTGCTTCATTTTAAAGTAATACATGATGATTGCCAAAAAAAAATATCAGAAAACAGAAAGACATTTTAAAAGAGAAATAAATCATTTCCAAACCTACAACCTATAAATAACAACAATGATCATTTCAGTGTATAACATTTACCGAAAAGGAATAGAAGCTCTTAGTACACACACCCACATAAACACACATACACACTTATACAAGGAACAGTAAGCCTTTCTTTTGCCCCCAGAGCACGGGGTGGTCAGAACTCAAAGTTACTGGGCAGCAATAAATGTCAACAGTTGCTTCTTTAGCCTTCTAAAATTTTACTATGCAATTATAAGCAGTATACATAAATTCATATATTTTATACATCATTTAAATGTATTTTAAAGCGTGTTTTAATGTTAGCAGAGGCACCATGTAACTGTAGGATTTTTTTTTATAAGCCCTACTTATAATAAGACAGAGAGATTGGAGGACATTATTGGCCTCCAGAATCCCTATTATGCTACCAGAAATGCAGAATCTTCTCAAATGGTATATGCCCAAATAGATGCCCATTATTATTAGATGAGCCTTGGCCCCAAATCACCAGTTAGTACTCCATTTAGCTTTTTCATATATTTTGTCACACTCTATACATTCTAGGGAAATCAAGCAGCTTTTTCCTTGGCCTCTCTCCTCCAGAATCAAACACTGGTTTGGCCATCCTGGATCTCAGCACTTAGATGTTGAAGGGATTATACAAAGCAAGTATAAGTAAGAAAGTCAAGAGCTGAAATAGATGGGCCTAAGAGAACCATTCCCCATCCTGTTCTACTGAAGAAAATGTTAAACTACCCAACTACAGGAAACTTATGAATGAGCAGAAAGGAAGAGTCATATTTGTATTTTAGATAAAACTCTTTTGTTTCTTCACTTAAAGTTTTCTCCTAAACTTCATGTTCAATCACATATCCCTGGGAATACCTTTTTATTCCTTTATTTGCAACTTGCTTATCTTTGAGTGGAGGAGGAGTAGTGGGAAGTGATGTCTTGAGCTCCCTCTACAAGTTAACCAGGGTGACAACTTATTTTGTTATCTGTTGCAACTCTCTCTATGACTATTGCTGAAACCCATTCAATCACGGATGAGTTAGAGTAGAATCACTTTGTATGGCTGTCAAATAGAATCAATTATCCAATGAAGTCATAATCACCCACAAGAGGCTGCCTAATTAGGAATAAATAATTAAGTTCAATGTCATTCCCTTCACACTGACCCTGACACGACTCTAAGGATAATGAAGTCTTAGAAGTCAGCGATAGCGCTGACCATTTAGGTCTTGTGATCATTTACCCAATTGACACAGGTATCTACAAGGCTTCCCTGGTGGTCCAGTGGTTAAGAATCTGCCTGACGGTACAGGGGACAGAGGTTTGAACCCTGGTCTGGGAAAATCAAACATGCTGTGGGGCAACTAAGCCCACGTCCCACAACTACAGAAGCCCAGAAGCTTGAGAGCCAGTTTTCTGCAACAAGAGAAGCCTCCACTATGAGAAGCCCACACATCACAACTCGAAAGTAGCCCCCACTCTGCACAACTAGAGAAAGCCCAAGTGAGGCAAAGAAGACCCAAAGCACCCCAAAATAAATAAGTTTAAAAAAGAAAGTTACTTACATACATTAGCCATCCATTCATGAAAAGCAGTTTTAAATGGTCAACTATGCAGTCAGTGAAGCTGGGCAGAGTTGCCTCTTACCTGGACATTGGCTACTGAAGTTAGATCAGACAACAAATACACGGAAGAAAACATGATCTTGAAAAGTCCACAAACTGCCAATAAATTATAGAAAACTTTTTGTATATAATCCTACAAATAATTTTCATCTAAAGTTCTGACCTTCAGCCAATATTTTGTTTTTTTGATTGTTTCATTTTTGTAGCCCTCAAAAATGTCAACAATTGGTCAATGGGGGTTTTCATAGCTTTGAATGATGAAACAACACTTTCCCATAGGATTAACTCCTTTGGATCCATTTGCCCACAATATATGTATATTGAATTGACTGAAGTATACAACCCCTAATCCTATTTAACTTGACATTAAATCTACGGAGATTTTTACATAGAATTGTATGAATTTTAGTTGCAATGATAGCCTGAAGGGAAAAGGTATTTAAAGGTTTAGTTTAGAGACATTTATGGGTTCATATTCTCTGATTCAGCACTCTAAAGTCAAATGACAAGAAAACTACCAGTTTTTTGAATAATAATATAAATACCTGCTTTTTATTCAATTCCTACTGTCAGATAAGCACTTTGTAAAGCCCTTAAACAGTCTTTCAAGATTAGGCTTTAATATCTCCATTTTCTAGTTGGGCTTGGAAATATTAACTAACTTCAAAGTTTTGAAGCAAATACAGACCACAATTTGAGCCCAAAGAGCTAAAGTTCATGTTCTTCCCATCAGTCTAAAGAAAGTCTCTCCTTTGAAAATGGGATTTGAATTTCCCATGTCTGATAAAAAAACTTCTGCTTCAACAAAGGTGTCACTAGTCAGAGAGTAAATCAGCATATGATTTATCCTAGTACATGAATTCATCTATGAAGAAGTATGTCTCTTTTTTGTCGGGACTTTCTGGATCGTTGATCTCATTCTGAAAACACTGCATCTGCTGAGCTCTCCTTGCCCAATGTCACCCTTCTTCAGGTTAATACTTGCTCTTTGCTAAAGATCTAAGCAATGGTTCTAAAAGTGTGGTTACCAGCCAAGCAGTGTCAACGTCACTTGGGAACATACTAGAAATGAAAATTCTAGGATTCTGCTGCAGACCCACCAAATTAGAAACTGTGGGGGTGCAGCCAAGTGATCTGTGATTTAAAAAGCCCTTTGTGTGATTCTATGCCAGGGTCAATTTGGAGAACCACTGATCTACAGGAAAAACTCCCTGCAAGTCTCTCAGACCCTGAGACATCCTTCTCAAGGATCTATGCAAAAAGCATTAATGAAGTCGCTGAATTCAAATGATTTAGAAAGTGCCGAGTCTAAATTTGTTTGACTGCTCTTTTCCTTAAACAGAAAGACTCTACTTCCATCAAAAAGCCCATGCAGAACAAAGGGCCCTTGCCCTCCCCTAGGAGGGATTGAAGAGTGGGAACCGGAATCATGGGCATCTGTGAATACAGACAAAAACACACTCATTGATACCCCGAAACACCAAACACACAAGCAGTGAAGGGATCCTGTCTAGGTTCAAGAGTTCCAGGGATCTCTGTGTAGGCTTAAGAGTCCAGGGACAGTACTTGACTTAAGAAAAAGTGAAATTGCCTCTGTATGCATCTCTATAGAATACAAATGCTTTGGACTTAAGGCCACTACCTTGCTGTGTGATCTCAGGCAGGTATGCAGCCTATCTTGTTCTCAATATCCTCATCCATAAAATGGGAGAGTAAACATGCATTGGGCACTTTACACGGGCCGAGCACCATGCTAAAGGCTTTACAAGCATTCCAAACTTGCGACTTATAACAATCCTGTGAGTTCGGTATTAAGCCCCTATTTAACAAATTCTAAGTTCAAAGAGGTCAAGCCAGTTGTTAGAGATCACACAATGATTTAGTGATGCAGTGGGATATAATACTTGCTTGTGACTTCAAAACTTAAGCTCTTAACCACAGTCTTCCTGGAGAATTTCTTCTATTTCCATCATTTTCCTATCTGAGGACTCAAATACACCTTCCTCATTCTATCTGCAATTTGTTGGATTTTTTTTAATTGTTGTTGTTATTAACATGGATTATTTTGAATTGCTCATAGATGAGTAGGTCACACTTTAAGATGAAGAATTTCCAAAAAGTTTGAGGGCAGAGAAAAAAAGGATGTCTTTTATACAGATATTTGGGGTAAATTTAAATATATATAGTATTTATTTTTATATCCATAATGGATGGATTTAAGGTCACTTCATTAGGACAGGCAAAAATAATATACAACTTGTTCATAAAATTATATAATATACAA
>SJYT01079160.1:238987-320579 GCA_006410635.1 Cephalophus harveyi | reverse complement strand
ACTTGTAATAATATAATTTATGATATATAAAATACATAATTTTATCTATGAAATTACCATGTGTGAAATATCCAGAGATGAACTGGCTTCAGCAGGAAGAAAGTAATAATTTTGTGGTTCTGTGACAGCCCACAAAAGTGTTCAAAGTTTTTAAATGTAAATTTCTTAAAACCAGAAACTACTCTGTCTTCCTTACTTTGTATCTCTACTATCTGTTGGGATCAATAAATGTTGTTGAATAACCTAATTAAAAGGGAACTAATATAGAAACTGGGAAATCTCTTCCTACCCCTTTAGTAAATTCTTAAGATAAATTTATTCAAGATTATTTTCCTGCTACTTAGATAAAGCTACTGATTTCAGTATATGAATTTTAATTGGGAAATATTATATTAAAGGAGGTAGTTTTGAAACCTAGTTTTTAAGAGACAAATTGCTACATTGTGGCCGAGAAGCCCAGTAAATTGTCTGGGGCAAGGATATCCCAGGACAGGAAGAAGTTGGGCTGAAGGACAAGATAGTTCAGTTCAGTTCAGTCGCTCAGTCATGTCCGACTCTTTGCGACCCCATGAATCGCAGCACGCCAGCCCTCCCTGTCCGTTACCAACTCCTGGAGTTCACTCAAACTCACGTCCATCGAGTCCGTGATGCCATCCAGCCATCTCATCCTCGGTCGTCCCCTTCTCCTCCTGCCACCAATCCCTCCCAGCATCAGAGTCTTTTCCAATGAGTCAACTCTTCGCATGAGGTGGCCAAAGTACTGGAGTTTCAGCTTTAGCATCATTCCTTCCAAAGAACACCCAGGGCCTATCTCCTTTAGAATGGACTGGTTGGATCTCCTTGCAGTCCAAGGGACTCTCAAGAGTCTTCTCCAACACCACAGTTCAAAAGCATCAATTCTTCAGCGCTCAGCCTTCTTCACAGTCCAACTCTCACATCCATACATGACCACAGGAAAAACCATAGCCTTGACTAGATAAGACAGGGTCTAACCTAACTTCAGGCTAGGCACACACTCTAACAATAAAGACTTCCCCACAGGCAGGCATGTAACCAAAAAGGGGCCAAAAGCCATTTAATAAATAAAACAGGCTTTAAATTCCCTGAGGGTAGGGGCGATATCCACTCACATATTCCCAGGAACTAACTCGGCCTGGGCACTGAGCTGTCACTGTATAAATGCTTGTGCTTAAGAGTCATCATCATACCTACCACGTACTGAGCATCCCACTCCATGCCGGATGACTTCAGTGCATTTTCTCCCACCCTACAAACTTGCAAGCCATGATATTTATCCACATAATTGACCACAAAAGGTTTTTTTGAATGCAGAAAAGAATAGAATGTGACCATTCAGTTTCATTAAAATAAGGTTAATTTGTGGTGTATCAATACTTAGAAAAATAATATCCAGCATCAGTCTTATAACATAAATATATGTATATGTATATACATGCATGGATAGATACATATTCATACCTATATACTGTAAGCCCTGGAAACTCCAGCTTTACCCTAGTAAAACAGAAATAGCAGAGTCAGTGGTCACCATTTTGCCAGTTATTTAAAGGTTGAACAAGTTGGTACTAATGGTAATAACATCCCAATGGGGTGGAGATCCTTTTCTCTCCCACAAAATACGAATATTTTTAACATGAAACTCCACTTGTATGCAGAAGAATAGTAAGAGATCACAGCAAGCCTTTCGATCTACATCAAAATGATTCTAAGAATGAAAAGCTTCGAGGAAGAATTTGACACTGTGTACTTCAGTGTAGTCTGCAACCAGGATCTCACACAGACCAAGAAGAGGAGGCTTTGCTCCAATGGCAAAGGTGAAGACAAGGTTCCCAGGTCACAAAGGCAGAGAGCCATTATTATCATCCCAACAGGATAACTGAAGAAACCGACATTTACAGGTGGGAAATGACCTGTTCAAAGGCACGTGGCTAATATGTGAGGTAGATAAGACTGGACCAGAAGCAACAACACCTTGACCCACAACTCCTAGCAAAGCACACCTAGGCTCCAAGGTTGAGGAGAGAGACTGTTAACAAAGTGCTAACTAATGAGTAGCGTTCTGGGACAGAAAGGGAAAGATGTGTCTGGAAATATACAGACAAGAGGGATAAATCTCATCATCAGATGATGGCTATCTGCTGTCATTTCCTTTTTCCTTTGCTACTCAGCACCCGCTCCAGGTCATCCCATAGGCACTGCTTCCCAGCGTTTGTATATCAACTCTGGAAGTTGGGAACAAGACATATTAAAGGCACAAAGGCTCAGGCTCAGTGATCCAGCTAGTCCAGCACTTTCTTCTGCCTACTCAGAGATAAACAATAGGTCTTTTTGATGTTCCTTGCCAATGATATAGTTCTTGACCTCTTCATTAGAATCGCAGTCAACAGATAAAACCATCCCTGAATGGTAATGGTTGTTTTGATTATTTTATTAATTACCAACTGCCAGACAAGACACTGGGGCAGCAGAGTCCTCTGGTGCATCTACTAGGGTCAATATAGACAAACAACGGCCACCCTCCTTGAGTCCTCCAAGGTGACAGTCATTAGAAGTTAGCAGCTTGATTACTCCCTCATCTAATATTTTTATTCATCATGCAGAAACATTGTTCTTACGCTACTTTGGTTTCCTCATGTAATAAAGGAACAAAAGAATTGAAAATCAAATATCCAGAAGTCCCTCTATCAAATGGGACCCAGTACTGCTAGTCACTTCAAGTGGATTATTTGCTGGCTATCCTGTCCTTGGTTAATCTGAAAAGCTGATGGAGGCCACTTGAGGCTGCATGTCAGCCATAGGAACAAAGAAGGGGAGGAGCTGATGAGGGAGGTAGAGGCACAGAAGGAAGAGAAATTGGAAGGAAGGCACTGCATGTTAGAGAAGAGATGGAGGAAGGGAGGAAGAACAGAGGAAAGGGGAGAGAGGAGGAGGAGCAGGAGGAGGAAGGGGAGGAGATAATTAACGTCCTGGGATACTCACTCGGTTCCAGATTGGGCCAGTACATTTCATTCTTTTTAAAAGAACCCAGAGTGGTTCTAACATATACGGTGATTGAGAATCACTGGAAGGAGATAACCAAGGAAAACATAAAGATGGAGTTCACTATTTATCAATAACCTAACTTCTCTGAATAAGTATCCTTATTTGAGTACAATATACAGATAATATATTACAGTACATATAAATAACCACAATAAAAGATGAGAAGTGATTGGCATCATGAAAAGAATATTGAATCTCCGTGGGCCTTCCTAGGGAAAAGAAATGACACTGCCACCTTGAGGCAGAAACCAGAGGAAGGGTTTTAGAGGCATGGAACCCACCGTTTTAGCTCTTTGAATAAGGCTGACACTTTCCATGGGAAAAACACAGTCTGGATATTAAACCCGGTGAAAATGATTATGAATTTCAAAAGTCATAAATGCAAATACTAACAAGTTCAATTTTCTTATACTTTTCTTACCATTGAATATAGTTTCTGTCTGAAATAGCTATTTTTCTACCTGGTAACAGAAATTTTATCTAGTATTTCCAGGTGTATTTAGTCTACGTTAGGTAAATTCAGTCAACATAGGTTGCAGATGGGGCAGGTCAAGATCTTCAGCCCTGTAAAGGGCTGGGCAGGGGAAGGCTCATTTTAGCACCAGGCTGCGATAGGGTGAACCAGCAGGTCCACAGGCACGCTAGGACCTCTGTGGCCTTCCACTACCAGGCAGTCTGTCCCCACGATCTGCACTTCCTGCTGCATCTGGCGCTGACGGCCACATTCCTACCACGCCCTCCGGTCACCAGGGCCCCGCTGGAGGCCAAGCTGCCTCTTCCATGTCTGGGCTCCGTCAGGGCCGCCAGCCTCTCGAGGCTAGCTTCTTGCACCTGCCCCGGGGGCATGTTTGGGCACAGAAAGGCTCGGGGGGGGCTGCCCTCGTCCCTCTAATCCCTAGACCCGGCACACTGCCATTTCTACAAACCACTGCTGGCTCAGAGGAGGCGGCTCGCTCTCCCGGGCCTCCCTGCGGCTGAGCACTTGTCCTTTCTGCCCACAGATCCCCTCCCCAGACCTTGCTGTAGTTTCCATCAATCTATTCCCACAGTGGGAGAGTCCAGAAGTGGGGAGGGAACAGGGACTCACTAGCGCCTAATATATTTTTTTATATCTTTCCCCATCAGTCTCAATCCTTAGCTACCTTTCAGGGATAAGTGGTCTTACTTCCTAAATCTATTACTTAGGGCATAAGCTTTTGGTGTTCAAAAAAGAAAACAAAAACAAAATAAAACAACAAAAAGTAGGTTCTGGCAACATACAGCTCACGCATTCACACACACACACACACACTTTCCTCATGAATACTGTATATTATCTCTGTCCCTGACTCTAAAGGTCAGTTTTTTAATTCAAAAATAGCATTAACTCATTTCTTTCTCTCTACATTAAGCATTAATTTGACCCACAGGGCAAGAGAAGCAAAAAAAAAGTCTTGCAAGGTACTTCTTTGTTTTAAAAAAAGGGGATGGATGGGGTTTATATTATGTCAAAGTATTAGCAATTATGAAATAAAATGGGAAAAAGGAAAGCAAACGGTCTGATATTTAGAAGTTTACTCTGGTCCACACGTTTAGTTCAACTTGCATAATATCAACTCACTGAACAAAATGTGATGTCTAAATGGGAAGGCAGCTATCCTATGGGGGTGAGGGGCCTCCACCAAGGTGCATTCAAGTG
Source organism: Cephalophus harveyi (assembly GCA_006410635.1). Classification (NCBI taxonomy): domain Eukaryota; kingdom Metazoa; phylum Chordata; class Mammalia; order Artiodactyla; family Bovidae; genus Cephalophus; species Cephalophus harveyi. The sequence continues at coordinate 315,838 of SJYT01079160.1, read as the reverse complement.
TGCCCCAGCATTCCAGAATCTATGATGTTCAGAACAGTGAGCAGGCCTCAGGTACATGACGAGCTCCTAAGCCCTGGTGTCCCCAGTGACTCTTCTGAAGACATTTATATTTCTCTTATTTAAACCTTTGTCTTTTATGATTAAATAATCAGTTCATTGGTTCCCATGGGGTGCCTTTCCCCTGGGATGTTGTAAAAGAGCTGCATGCCTTGGCTAGGAGGCCAGGATAATTCTGTTCAGGGTGGGGAAGAATACCACGTGCTTGAGCTGTGACAGAACAAATATTTGCTAATTTTGTGTTTGGGGATTTTCAGTTTTCCACTTGAGTGGTTGCTGCCAAATGAAATGAAAATTTTCACATTTTGAAGACAACATAATTTAGGCAGGAGACATTCAGTAATGACTCCAACTAAAGCCAACTGTAAAATTAGCCAAACATCCTTGGGTTCAAAAATGTATGCTTAAAACAACTGCTAATTGATCTGTTTGAATTTTCGGTTCCCTTTTTTCAGGGATAGAACTCTTCAGTAAAATAGATCCACGGGAAATTGTAGGCATTTCTCACCCATTCAGTCTAACATAAGAACTCCCATACTGTCTCACTTCACACCCATTATTAATTGCCAAGGATGAGAACTGAGGAGTACAGTACACCTGCCAGGATAGTAAATGGACCCACGTTCACCCATTCCAACTCAGTTCAAACCAGCTCTACCCAGGAGACATGCATGTGCTTCTTCAAAGTTGGAAAAACAGAAGGTGAAACCCACAAGGTGAATCCCAAATCACCAGGTGAAGTCAGGACTTCTGAGTCCTATCAGATCACTCTCTACTGTTTTTTTTTTTTTTTTTTTAAACATTGGTGTAATACAGGGTTTGGAGAGTAAACCATTCTGGCCATGATAGTCTCCTCCCATAACCATGGTAATCAGTCATTGAAGCCTGAGTTCAGCACACTTTTCCACTGAGCCCAAACTTGCCCCCCAAGCCTAGAAGTTATACGTAATCACACAGATTTATTATCATCATATATAACACCTTGATATCTTGGGTGTAAATTTGAGACCTGACTGGCATGAACTGTTTCAGACTAATCACCTATGTCTCTGTAAACTCAGTTCAAAGCAGAGGAGAGAGGGGCTTCCAGTCTTAATGAGGATGCAGTGATCAGAATGGAACTTGCATTTCTGCCATGTCAGAGATAAAACTGGAAAAACCATAATAGGTAACTGTTTTTAGGAACTAAACAACGGAACAGTATTGTAACAATGGAGAGAAAGGAAATATAGGCTGCAAGCCCATATTTCTGAGACTTTCTCTTTGGAGACACTTTCAGAAACCAGGTACCAAGAGTACCCTGCACCTAGAAGCAAAGTAGAACATGACTTCTCACTGAGCTGAAGAAACAAGAATCAGAGTTTGGAGCTGATTAAACAACTGTAATTTGTGAGAAAACATTTCCATTGATCAGGGAGCCAAAAGAAATGGGGCTACAGTTCTGCACTGGGATTCCCTGTGCTCACTCAGTCATGTCCGACTCTTTGTGTCTCCATGGACTGTAGCCACTAGGCTCCTCTGCCAGTGGAATTTTACAGGCAAGAATACCGGAGTGGGTTGCCAGTTCCTGCTCCAGATGATCTTCACAATCCAGGGATCGAACAAACATCTCTTACATCTACTGCATTGGCAGGTGGATTCTTTATCACTAACGCCACCTGGGAAGCCCCAAATTCTAACTCCTGAATGTAGTTATAATGCAGATGCTGCACTCAATCTGCCAGAAAATTTGGAAAACTCAGCAGTGGCCACAGGACTGGAAAAGGTCAGTTTTCATTCCAATCCCAAAGGAAGGAAAGGCCAAAGAATGTTTGAACTACTGCACAATTGCACTCATCTCACATGCTAACAAAGTAAAGTTCAAAATTCTCCAAGTGAGGCTTCACCAGTATGTGAACCGAGAACTTTCAGATGTGCAAGCTGGATTTAGAAAAGGCAGAGGAACCAGAGATCAAATTGCCAACATCTACTGGATCATCAAAAAAGCAAGAGAATTCCAGAAAAACATCTACTTCTGCTTTATTGACTATCCCAAAGCCTTTGGCTATGTGGATCACAACAAACTGCAGAAAATTCTTCAAGAGACGGGAATACCAGACCTCCTTACCTGCCTCCTGAGAAATCTGTATGCAGGTCAAGAAGCAGCAGTTAGAACCAGACATGGAACAATGGACTGGTTCCAAACTGGGAAAGGAATATGTTAAGGCTGTATATTGTGATGCTGCTTATTAACTTATATGCAGAGTACATCATGTGAAATGCCAGGCTGGATGAACCACAAGCTGGAATCAAGACTGCCAGGAGATATATCAATAACCTCAGATATGCAGATGACACCACCCTGATGGCAGAAAGTGAAGAGGAACTAAAGAGCCACTTGATGAAAGTGAAAGAGGAGAGTGAAAATGTTGGCTTAAAGCTCAATATTTAAAAATCTAAGATCATGGCATCCGGTCCCATCACTTCATGGGAAATAGATAGGGAAACAGTGGAAATAGTGTCAGACTTTATTTTGGGGGGCTCCAAAATCACTGCAGATGGTGACTGCAGCCATGAAATTAAAAGATGCTTACTCCTTGAAAGGAAAGTTATGACCAACCTAGATAGCATATTCAAAAGCAGACACATTACTTTGCCAACAAAGGTCCATTTAGTCAAGGCTATGGTTTTTCCAGTGGTTGCCGGGAGCCAGCATGGGAGATCCCACCCATGACAAGGTCATGCAGGACTGGAGGGACTCCCTGGGCCATCCGACCCATGACAAGGTCATGCGGAAGAGTCCCAATAAGCAAGGCCTCATGACTCGATGGACCCCTTGGATCCGCTCGATCATCTACCCTCAAACCAGAATCTGTCTGTCTTACTATTTTATGTCTTTCACCAGCTCTTCTGACAATAGCAGGGGGCTGTCCCTCGACCATATTTCTCTGGAAAGAATTAACTTAGGGCTTTAGTTTATGAATCTCCTGAGCATGAAAGGAGTGTTTCAAACCCTCTTAGCATTCTAGCTTACTGGGCAAGTTTATCCAGACTTTTGCAACATTGTTGAGCCTATGCTTACTGCCAAGTTCTCACATCCCTTATCCATTGTGTTCCTGGGAGTACATATAGTCAAGATATAGATATAACAAGCAGCAGCTTTAGCATTAGCAACATTAGACTTTGAGTTAGTAAGTTCTTTCTTTGCTGTAACCCACTGAATCTTTGCTCCATAAAATGTAACTCTGTACTTTAAGGGTCACGCAGGCTAGGAATTTAAGAAGAAACACTTTATGAGAAAATTATTGTTCTGGCTGACCAACCTTTATCAAAAAGAGGTCATGGAATATCAACAGGCCTCCGGGACAGAAGATGATGCACAAAAAATAAGACTCTTGCAGAAAAGAACCTGGTATTGATAAAAGTTAATACTGAAGGAATGTTGAGTTGACTCTGCATTTTTCACCTTGCTGTATGTATAACTCAGGGTATAAAAGTCCCAAGAAAAATAAAGTAAATGGGCCTTGCTCACCGAAGAAGCCTGGCCACCCCGTGTCTCTTTTTTTATCTATCTTTCTTCATTCGCCAACGTCGTCCATCCTGAGGATATCCCTGGACTCTGCTGAGGCTGGACCTTAGCAAGTGGTCATGTATGGATGTGAGAGTTGGACTGTGAAGAAGAATTGATGCTTTTGAACTGAGGTGTTGGAGAAGACTCTTGAGAGTCCCTTGGACTGCAAGGAGATCCAACCAGTCCATTCTAAAGGAGATCAGTCCTGCGTGTTCTTTGGAAGGAATGATGCTAAAACTGAAACTCCAATACTTTGGCAACCTGATGTGAAGAGCTGACTCATTGGAAAAGACTCTGATGCTGGGAGGGATTGGGGGCAGGAGGAGAAGGGGACGACAGAAGATGAGATGGCTGGATGGCATCACCAACTCGATGGACATGAGTTTGAGTGAACTCCAGGAGTGGGTGATGGACAGGGAGGCCTGGCGTGCTGCGATTCATGGGGTCGCAAAGAGTTGTACACGACTGAGCGACTGAACTGAACTGAACAGCAACATCGTGTCCAGCATCCTGCTTCCAGCACAGCAGGTGTAATCAGGGCTGCAACTCAGTTAAGACTGTGGTGGTCGATGCTATAGTCAGCCTCTAGGATTCATTATATTTCTGGAGGGGTGAGACCAGTGAATCAAATGGAAATGTGATAGGAACCAACAGTCTAAATCCTTTAGGTCTATAAAGTTGGTGCTAATCTCTGCCTAAAGATGCAAAATTGCTTTGCTTTGTTTGTCATGAGCTATCTTGGCCAGGGGATGAAGGTTGAGAGGTTTCCACTTGGCCTTTCCCACTATAGCGTCATCTTCTGGACCCTCATATGATGGTTGCTCCAACTGCCAAGTACATCAATTCCAATATACACTTGGTTCAGGGGATGACCATAGGGCTTGTTCACAGATACAGTGGATTCACTCTGAGCCAGACTTTAGCCAGGATTCCATTTATTACTGGGTCTCTGTAAGCCCCTACTCCAACTAAGAAGAATTACAATGCTTTCAGTTTTCAAGTATTAATGTGAAATCAAGCCTGTGCCCAGACCCTTGAAATACATAGATATTCCCCTTTCATCAGTTTACAAATACCTGAGTAATAGCCATATGTCCTATTGGGGAAGAAACATCAGAATCATAGAAATAGGATATACTTGCCACAGTGCTTAAGTCCTTCCTCAGACTGGCTACCTCATGGGCCAGTGTTTCCAGGTATTAAAAACTGATTTGGGTCTGAGACTGAGCAAGGAATTGCTGACTTTTTATGGAGGCAAACACACTCAGACTTCTGCTTTAGGGGCTAAAGATATTAAGAAACCTTGTTGTTGGCTGCTGGTCTCTTCTGCACCTAAGGAAAGTGAAAGTCACTCAGTCGTGTCCAACTGTTTGCAACCCCATGGACTATACAGTCCATGGAATTCTCCAGGCCAGAATACTGGAGTGAGTAGCCTTTCCCTTCACCAGGAGATCTTCCCAACTCAGGAATCGAACCCAGGTCCCCTACATTGTAGATGGATTCTTTACCAGCTGAGCCACAGGGGAAGCCCAAGAATACTGGAGTGGGTAGCCTATCGGGGATCTTCCTGACCCAGGAATCGAAGCAGGGTCTCCTGCATTACAGGTGGATTCTTTACCAACTGAGCTACCAGAGAAGCCCACCATACTCTATTAGCCATATCTATAATTCTATTAGCTATATCTGTAATTCTCTGTGAGGCAAGCCCGCTTTACTGCCCTTCCAACTTTCCAGCAGTTATCGTAATTGTGACCTCCTGACTTCAAGTGGTTATATACCACCCTACCTCCATTACTTGGGCCCACTGTCCCTGACAATAATGAGCCAGCTTTGTGACACCCACCACCCACCCCCTCCCATATCAGCCTTGGTCTACAGAGGAGAGCCACCAATGAACTTCTTAGTGAGTCTGCTGCACATCACACCAGCATATTCCTGATGTCTTAGTGAAGGGTGTGTCCCCAGGCCTACCTCAGAGCATCATCCTCTGCTGGGTCTATCATGTACTAATTTTAGTATGTACTAATTATGCACTAATTTTAGTATGATGACATCTCTAAATCTCTTTCACTATCCTTTTACCTGCCAGCATTTTCCTCAACCCTTTTCCAGGGAAATTCAAGTATTTCCACTTCCCTCCCTAGCCATTATGGATGGAAATCCATAGTATTGTACAGGAGGCAATGGCCAAAACCATCCCAAAGAAAAAGAAATGCAAGAAGGTAAACCAGTTGTCTGAGGAGGCTTTACAAATAGCTGAGAAAAGAAGAGAAGTGAAAGGCAAAGGAGAAAGGGAAAGATATATCCAACTGAATGCAGAGTTCCAGAGAATAGCAAGGAGAGATAAGAAAGCCTTCTTAAATAAACAATGCAAAGAAACAGAGGAAAACAACAGAATGGGAAAGACTGGAGAGTTCTTTAAGAAAATTGGAGATATCAAGGGAACATTTCATGAAAGGACAGGCACGAGAAAGAACAGAAATGGACCTTATGGACTTAACAGAAGCAGAAGAGATTTAAGAAGAGGTGGAAAGGATGCACAGAAGAACCATACAAGAAAGGTCTTAATGACTTGGAAAACCACCACGGTGTGGTCACTCACCTAGAGTCAGACATCCCAGAATGTGAGGTCAAGTGGGCCTTGACTGTGTGGATCACAGCAAACTGGAAAATCCTTAAGAAGATGGGACAACCACATCTGTCTCCAGAGAAACTTATATGAGGATCAAGAGGCAAAAGTTAGAACCAGACACTGAATAACTGGGTGGTTATAAATTTGGAAAGGAGTTCGACAAGGCCATATACTGTCACCCTGTTTATTTAACTTGTATGCAGAGGACATCATGTGAAATGCTGGGCTAGATGAATCACAAGCTGGAATCAAGATTGCCGAGAGAAATATCAACAACCTCAGATAAGCAGATGATACCATTTTAATGGAAGAAAGTGAAGATGAACTAAGGAAGCCTCTTGACAAGGGTGAAAGAGGAGAGTGAAAAAGCTGGCTTAAAACTCAACATTAAAAAAAAAACAAAGATAATTGCATCCAGTCCCATAACTTTATGGCAAATAGAAATGGGAAAATTGGAAGCAGTGACATATTTTCTGTTCTTGGGTTCCAAAATCACTGCTGATGGTGAGTGCAGACATGAAATTAAAGGACATTTCTTCTTGGAAGAAAAGCTATGACAAACCTAGACAGCATATTAAAAAGCAAAGATGTCACTTTGCCAAGAAAGATCCATAGAGTCAAAGCTATAGTTTTTCCAACAGTCATGTACAGATGTGTGAGTTGGACCATAAAGAAGGTTGAGAGCTGAAGAAGGTATGCTTTTGAATTGTGGCTCTGGAGAAGACTCTTGAGAATCCCCTGGACTGCAAGGAGATCAAACCAGTCAATCCTGAAGGAAATTAACCCTGAGTATCCTTCCAAAGGACTGTTGCTGAAGCGGAAGCTGAATCTCCCATACTTTGCCCATCTGATACAAAGAACTGATTCATTGGAAAAGACCTGATACTGGGAAAGATTGTAGGTAAAAGGAGAAGGGGGTTTCAGAGGACAAGATGATTGGATGGCATCACCAACTCAATGGACATGAGTTTGAGCAAAGTCCAGAAGACAGTGGAGGACAGAGGAGCCTGGCGTGCCGCAGCCTATGGTGATGCACAGAGTTAGGTGTGACTTAGTGACTGAACAGCAACAGCCATTAGTCATCACTTCTGCCAGTCTCCTAAGTGCAAAAGTGACTCAGTCGTGTCCAACCCTTTGCGACCCCATGGACTATACAGTCCATGGAATTCTCCAGGCCAGAATACTGCAGTGGGTAGCCTTTCCCTTCTCCAGGACATCTTCCCAATCCAGGGATCAAATCCAGGTCCCCTGCATTGCAGGCAGATTCTTTATCAGCTGAGCCCCCAAGGAAGCCCAGTCTCCTAACAGCCACTCTATCAGGGAGTTGGCCTATTCCCTGAGGTCCTTGTTCAGTTGTTAATGTCCAAGTAACTTGGGAATAAACATAGTAGATTAGACACCAGAGGAGTCGAGATCTAACCTTATTTCTGACTAGGTCAAATTTTCTCAGTAAAATCCCAAATTCCAAGGGTTAAACTTTCCACAAAATTGTCTCTAATATACCCAAGTTCTATAACTTGCATGTGTTCTCCTCAAGATACTGACATTGTGATGACTGCTATCCCTTCATATGACTACAACCAAGAAAAGGTTGCAAAGTGAAATATAAACTATTACAAATATTTCAATATGTCCTGACACCAAAGTAGGAAGAAATATTTTAAATATCTGGTTGGTCAAAAAGTTAATTTGGGTTTTTTGTAACATTTTACAGAAAAACCCTAACAAACGTTTTGGCCAATGCAATAGAATAAGAGATGCTTAAGCTTGAATTTTTGTTAAAAGTATATTAAATAGTGTAAATTTTGTTAGGTAATATGTTATCTTTTCAGAAAACAAATAAATGAAAGATATATTAAAAACTAACCATTAAAAAAGAAAACCACAAGAGTTTCAAACTCAAATGCTTGCAAGGGGTATGCCTTTAATAAAGACCTGTGATATTAGCCTCATATTTAAAAAAAAAAAAAGTAGGTGCTAAAATGCTTACCTAACATTTGAGCATAATAATTGCCTAGTTCCATTGTTACACTGACTTCTAAAGTATTTTGTGATCATAACAAATACACCATAATCTGTTTAGTGATCCCTGATATGAAGCATAAAAGCATAATAAAATACAGAAGATACATATATATCCATTTGTTTAGTTACCTGTATTTAAATATGCATGTGCACAGACACACACACACAGAATCATGATGTAGGAAAGACTTGTTTTAAGAGATAAAAATGGAAATTTCAGAAAAGGCTGCATTAACAGACTTCACTTTCTCAACATGTAAAATTTCGAAACCCAAAAGAGTATAAACAGAACTAAAAGACATGACAAGTGAGGAAACATTTATAGCATTTAAAACAATCTAAGGATTAACATGCAATATATATTATAGTTTCAAAAATCAATAGAAATACAAACAAGTTAGAAGGAAAAAAATACACAAATATGATAAACAAGTAACTTGATAAAGGAAGGAAAATAGTACTAAAGAGATATAATTCTCCAGAGAATTAGGCCATATGAAACACCAGTCACAAAAGGTTATGTACTGTATGACCCCATTTATGTAACATTCTTAAAAATGACAGAAATACAGAAATGGAGAACAGATTAGTGGTTAACGTAACAAAGGTTAAGTTGGTGAGGCAGAATTGGGAGTGGCTATAAAAGTGTAACAAGAAGAAATCTGAGATTGACAGAATATTCTGTATCTTGACTGAATTAATGTCAGTATCTGATTGTGAAATTGTACTGTAACTTTATAAGATGTTTACCATAGGGGGAAAATGGATAAAAGATGCATAGATCGCTATTATTTCTTACAACTGCATGGGACTCTACAGTGCATCTCAAAATTAAAGTTTAATTGAAAACACACACACCACAAAATCCCACAGTAAATAGGGACATGTGAATTAAAGCTACGGTTTACCGTTGAACAACAGGGATACAAACTGCACAGGTCCACTTATACTCGGATTTTTTTCAAGTGTGAAAAGTAAAAATGTCAGCTGCTCTGTCATATCCAGCTCTGCAACCCCATGGACTGCAGCCCACCAGTCCTCTGTCCACGGGATTCTCCAGGCAAGAACACTGGAGTGGGTAGCCATTCCCCTCTCCAAGGGATCTTTCCAACCCAGGTAACCAACCTGTGTCTCCTGTATTACCTGCATTGGCAGGTAGATTCATTACCATCTGAGGCACCAGGGAGGCCCTTTTGCACGTGTACAGATGTGGAATTGTGGGTATGAAGGAACCACTGATAGAGAGGAAGGTCAACTATAAGTTATATGGATTTTCCACTGTGTGGACAGTCGGCTCCCTAACCTTCACATTGTTCAAGGGTCAGACGTGTACTGAGACAGCATTTTAGCCAAAACAGATTGGCAAAAATAATAAAGGTTGATAATAACACATGTTAGAGAAGGAATGAGAAAACATTTACTCTAAGTACTCTTCTGGTGGTAATATAAATTGGTATACCATTTTTTGGAGTAGTTTTAGAACATGTTTTAAAAATTAAATAAGCATACATTTGGACACAATTATTCTACTTCTTTGGAGAAGAAAATGGCAACCAAATCCAGTATTCTTGCCTAGAGAATCCCATGGACAGAGGAGCCCATAGGGTCGCATAGAGTCAGACACGACTGAAGTGACTTAGCATGCGTGCATGCATTGGAGAAGGAAATGGCAACCCACTCCAGTGTTCTTGCCTGGAGAATCCCAGGGACGGAGGAGCCTGGTGGGCTGCCGTCTGTGGGGTTGCATGGGTGGGGGGGGGGCGGGAGGGAGAAAAGAAGAGAGAGAAAGAAAAAGAAAGGAAGTACATATTGATGGTCATGATAACATTACAAATAGTGATTCCTATTCTAAAACTTGCGAGGCTAGTAGGATTCCAAGCATCTTACATGTATCAACTTATTCAACACAAAACAATGGCTCATTTTTGTATCAGGAAACTGAGACACAGGGGTAAGCAACTTGCCCTAACTCAGTAAGCAGTGGAGCTGGCTGCATAGTCTCTACTCCTAACAGCTACCCAGAGTTGCCTCTGCTGCTGCTGCTGCTGCGTTGCTTCAGTCGTGTCCAACTCTGTGCAGCCCCATAGACAGCAGCCCACCAGGCTCCCCCGTCCCTGGGATTCTCCAGGCAAGAACACTGGAGTGGGTTGCCATTTCCTTCTCCAATGCATGAAAGTGAAAAGTGAAAGTGAAGTCACTCAGGCGTGTCCGACTCTTCGCGACCTCATGGACTGCAGCCTACCAGGCTCTTCCGTCCATGGGATTTTCCAGGCAAGAGTACTAGAGTGGGGTGCCATCACCTTCTCCAAGAGTTGCCTCTAGATGCCCATAATAGCAAACTAGACATTTTAAATGTCCACCAAGAGAGGCAAAATTAAACAATGGAAATATATACTGTGGAGTATAGAAATTAACAGTGTGTTCAATGAAATTATATTTGCAAAATAAAATAACGAAGTATGATATATTTGTAGGAGGAAACTTGACAAAATAAAACTATATTACACACACACACACACACACACTAGAATATCCCAAAGGTAATTAACAATGTGGTAACAGTAGTTGCCTTAGGGGAGGAGACTGAAATTTCCAATGATGTTCAAAAGTAACTTTGATTTTATCTATATTACATGAATCTCTTTACCAGAAAGGATTCAAAAATTACTAGCTGACTTTAAAATGCTTGAATAGTACTATCAATTTGGATGACTTATTTGTGCAGGCTGCAGGAATCCCCTGCTCACCTCTAATATATTTCTTGACTCAAATTTATATCATATAACATGGCTTTACTGCACATACTATACAATTATATAGTTTCTCCCATACACTGCAAATAGCTCCAGCCTCTGACATGCACAACCAAGTTACAGGAACCAAGAATCAGTAGCATCAGTGGTCCCGGAGTGTAGCATCCCAAATTTTGGATCCTTTCTGGAAGGAGTTAATACCACATCCAGTCATCTCCTTCCATGGTTCAGGACCAATCATTCTTTGTAGAAAGAAACAGGATCAGAGTATTGCTCAAGCTCAGAAGTTTCCACTCTGAACCTCTCATCTTGGCAGGACCCAAATCTGTTTGATCCACTCGACCTACAGAAACAGAAGCCCATGACCAGACTAAGAAAAAGGACTTAGTATTTTTGTGAGGCATTATTATAATACTCATGGCATACCCATGAAGGACAGTAAGAAAAAGCAAAGAACCAAGATCCTATTTCCCCACAAATAAAACAAGAAATGCTAACTAAGAGGAAGTGAAGAAAGCGTGTGAAAAGAATACAGTTGAATTATCCAAATGAAAAGGAAAATTCACATCACTTGTTCACTGGATTTCATACTGATAATTAATTCAGTAAGCAACTAAGCTACAGAATACACTGTGTGGTACGATTTTCTTCCAAAACTTTATACACCAGCTTCTAAATAAAAAGTATAATAAAAGAAATACACATAAATGTTAAGAGTAGCTCCAGCTTATAGACTACCTTTTATAAGTCAGTATATTACACAGTAATCACCTTTACAGGTATTTCTAATTTTCTTTGAATTCTCAGAACTTTATAAAGAAGCATTTTTATCTTTCTTTACAAAATAATTTCAGGCGTTCCTGCTGCTTCAGACAGTAAAGAATTTGCCTGCCAGGCAGGAGACCTGGGTTTGATCCCTGGGTTGGGAAAATCCCCTGGAGAAGGGAATGGCTATTGCTGCGGTTCAGTCTCCCAGTCATGTCTGACTCTCGGTGACCCCTTGGACTGCAGCATGCCAGGCCTCCCTGACTCTCACAATCTCTGAGTTGGCCCAAGTTCATGCCCATTGCATCGGTGATGCCATTCAGCCACCTCATTCTCTGACACCCTCTTCTCCTTCTGCCCTCAATCTTTCCTAGCATCAGGAGCTGTTCACATCAGGTGGCCAAAATATTGGAGCTTTGGCTTCAGAATGGCTACCCACTCCAGTATTCTTACCTGGAGAATCCCATGGACAGAGGAGCCTGGTGGGCTATAGTCCATGGGGTCACAAAGAATCAGACACAACTGAGGGACTAACACTTTTGTTTTTATGACGGTCTTGAGCTCACTGTAACTGACTTATTAATTAAGAATAATAGAAATAATCTACTAACTAATCATCTTTTAGCCATTGTATTGAATGCTTTACAAATGTATTTGTGTGTGCATGCTAAATTAATTTGGTTATGTCCAACTCTTTGTGACCCTATGGACCTAACCCTAACCCTAACCCTAAGCCTGCCAGACTCCTCTGTCTATGGGATTCTCCAGGCAAGAACAGAGGAGTGGGTTGCCATTTCCTCCTCCAGGGCATCTTCCCAACCCAGGGATTGAATCCACTCATGTGTTGGCAGGCAGATCCTTTACCACTAGCGCCATCTGGGAAGCCCCAATGTATTTGTAGCAGGCATAAATTATATTTCATAACACTAGGGTGAATAATGGTCCATTTATTTCTCTTAAATTAGTTAAACTTTCTTTATTGGAGGAAAACTCAATTTCCATCAGAGGAGAAAAGAGGGTTGGGGGATCTTTTTACCCCTCTAATGATATGTAAAAATCTGAGGTCTTTACCTGGGTTTCCCTATTGGCTCAGACCGTAAAGAATCCACCTGCAATGCGGGAGACCTGGGTTTGATCCCTGGGTGGGGAAGATCCCCTGGAGGAGGGCATGGCAACCCACTCCAGTATTCTTGCCTGGAGTATCGCCATTGACAGAGAAGCCTGGTGGGCTGCAGTCCACAGGGTCACAGAGAGTCAGACATGATTGAGTGACTGAGCACAGAGGTCTTCACCATACAGATTCTATGAAAAAGACCTTGTGTTCTTTAACTCACAGAGCATATTTATATGCTCACACCTGCACCGTTCCTTAAAAGTGGGTGACTCCTGTGCTCTTATTTCAACCTTGGACACAGAAGTCACCGTCAAAGTGAGGAAGCCGAGAGACATGATGTCAGAGCTCCCTTGGTGAGCACAGCTACGGCCCTGAGTGCCTTTTCTGCCCAACACATCCTGCCCCCCCCCCCGCCTCCCCACCCCACGCCTGTCACAGAGCCTGCCTCTTTGTGAACCTTCCCTGGGCTCAGAAGAATCTCCTCAAACAAACTCTGGTCTGTGTTTCTTCCTTTCACATCTGCTGTTACCCCTGAATCTTGACTTCTCTGATCAGAGAAAACAGAGGTTCTCCTAACTCACTCAAGTGTCAGAGCTCTGGCTGCATAAGGGAGAACCACTCATGTATTTGTCCGAGGATTCAACTGTCCTCTAACAATCAAATTTGAGTATAACCAGAAGTCCAAGCTTGAAAGGACTTGAGACTTTATCTAACAAGTCAAAACCTACCCAACCAAAAAAAAATCCTCAGCCTCTCCTATAAAGGGGATTTTTAAAGGAAGAATTAAGTGGCTTCCTGGGGGCTTAGATGGTAAAGAACCCACCTACAATGCAGGAGACCAGGGCTGAATCCCTGGGTGGGGAAGATCCCCTGGAGAAGGGAATGGCAACGCACTCCAGTATTCTTGCCTGGAGAATCCCATGGACAGAGGAGCCCGCCTGGTGGGCCACAGGCCATGGGTTGAAAAGAGCTGGACAGGACTGAGGAACTAACCTTTCACTTTCACTAATGGATCAGTTAGCTTCACGGGCGCCTCCTCTCTACATTCACAATGTAGAAAACTCTGTTAAAATTCCTGAACAAGAGAATCTCACGGTATGTTCCTAGAAAGTAACACACCTAGCCGCTGCTTAGCACTTGTGAAAGAACAAAAGTGAAGTTGCTAAGTCCTGTCCTGTCAGGAAGCATTTAAGAGGAGGCTTCCTGTGTGCTGTTTTGGATCTGTCAGGAATCCTCTGTTCCTTATTAATTCCTGCATATTCAGGAATTAAGAGGAGAGGCCAGCCTCTCTGGGGCTCAGGAATCCAGGCATTTCCTCCATTAGTTTTTCAATACAGTGATAAGTACCCTCTTCCTTCTTATGAACCATATGGTAAAAGTGATTGTTTACAACCCTCTCTCTCTTTAATATGGATCCCCTAAGTTTTGTAAGTCTGGAATTTTAATCTTTATGTTTGCTGAGAATAACTACAGTATATATGCCCACACCATGTTGATTAAAACACCTTTGCTCCATCAGAGCTTGGGTCCCCGTGTCTTTCTTTCTGTCTCTCTCTTTATCTCCCTATTCCTGGCTGACTTCCTGGAACGCGAAAGCTGGCTGCGTAACCCAGGAAATATTAGCCTCTCCTTTCACTTTCTCTTAGTTGACTCCAGACCACCAGGTTCCAGTCCATTAAAGGACCTCAACAATGTCCAACTCGTTGCGACCCCACGGACTGTAGCCTGCCAGGCTCCTCTGTCCATGGGATTTTCCAGGCAAGAATACTACAGTGGGTTGCCATTTCTTTCTCCCAACCTAAAAAATGAAAAGGAAAAAAAAAACAGGACAGAAGGCAAAGAAGTGCCAGGTAGAAACACAATTTCAGCACAAAAAAACTCTGAGTAAACACTACTGATTTTTTTTTTCTTTAGCAAAGTCTAACCTTAAAATGCATTCTCAGTAATTCTCTAAGCTGATGATGAAAATAGATGCTCTGCCTGGCTGGTACCCTCTCTTACACTTGCTGGCTTTCTATCTTTCTTCTAGGACCTCAGCAGTAACTTCCCAAGATGTCGCCCTACTTTACTGTATTTTAAGAGAAGCACCAGTCATGTTTTAATCATGCTTTTAGAGAGCATATTAGAAACATCAGGCCTGTACATTACCCTGTATGTATATACAAGCCTATATGTATTACCCAATATATATATATTGTTTTATGTAAATCTGTGTTAAATTAAGTGTTATAAACATCCTATGGGGATTATTTATAGGAATTTATAGGAAATATCTCTTGACAGCACAAAGAATCTCTCTTACACATGAATAATCAAATTTTATCCTGTTGCATGCTTCGCTGTCACATGTATCAGAATTTCATGACATTGTGCTCATTGGTGCAACTGAGTACAGACAAGGAAACAAGTTGTCAAGATCCTGCAACCAGGGAAAGAAAGGGGAGGACTTGGGGAAAAGTAAGTATGTGTTTCTGAGAGCTTAGAACTCAGAGTCCATGAGTTTCCTCTACAGTGTCATCTACCAAGGGCATTTAGAGGTCATCTTGTGAGGGATGTTTTTATTACTTGTTGTCCTAGAGACCAAGATCAGCTTTCCCCTTTCTTGGTACCATCAAAAGAAAGAACTGTCTCTTCTCTTTGCAAAGATTTTATTGATAGATATACATTTAACTTGAGGCAACACATACTTATGTCTCCCTTCTTACAGGAAAGATACTTCACGTTGGAATTAGGATCCCACAGTGCATGAGATATAGCAGCTGTCACCACAGGGGCCAGGAAAGAAAACAAAGCAGAAAGCAGACTAAGGATAGCTACCGTGAATTTAAGTACATTCATGTCTTGAGTAATAGGAAACATAAAGATGAATAAGAAACAACACATGCCCCCAAAAGGTTCAGCCCAGGGAGAGAGGCAGATACACAAACAGGTTATTTCAACACAGCACTGTGTTGTAATAAGTGCTTAACTACCTCACTAAGTTACCCAACCAAAGACACTTACCGTTGTAGGATGGAAATGACAAGTTATGATCTACAATTTTCTTGGTGCCAACATCCCATCAGTTCCTGTTCAACTTAAAAAGCCTTTTCTTTTTCCTAAATGACCCGCCTTGTATCACATACGGGCAGAAAAGCTTTTGTTGAGAACAGCCAGGAAGCTTCTCAGAAATTGTGTGTGTGTGTATGTGTGTGCGTGTGTGTGTGTGTGTGTGTTTCACTGGAGTCATTATTATGCCATTCCAAAGACAGGACATAATAGATCCATTTCTTCTAATGGATAGAGAGTGTACAGTTTAAAGATTGCTTATTAACTTCCATCTTATGATACACAAGTGCTATTTGGGTACATAACTTACCTCGCCAGTCCATAGTCTGACCCATAAACCTCAGCAGCACTTTTTCCCCACCTTTTTGACTAAATAGAAGTTACTGTGCAGTTACAACCCTGTTATATGTGATGTTAATAAATGTGCTGCACTGACTGTCCACTCTTTTAAGCAACTCTGCTAACCTGGACACATTATCTGAGATTTATACTGCTGCATAAAGTCTGAGGGGAATGCAGGGAAATGGCTTTATAGATAGAATTAGACTGGCTATCTCTCTTACATTTCAGACACAGCAGGAGAAGAGCTGTTCAGAGGCACTTGGAAAGGACGAGGGAGGGCAAAAATAATAAAAAAGATTTTGAGGAAAATCTATACAGTTTTTCCAATATGGCTGATTGTAGATTAGGCTTTGGTTGTTAAAAAAAAAAAAATCCTTTCTTGTCTTTATGAAGAAGGGAAAAATAAGCTCCAGTGAAACTTAACATTTTATGCCCTTTAGTCAAGTTGCAAACCTATTTTGAAACTCCAGTTAGAGAACTAAAACATAGTACTAAGTTGTTGAATAAATATTTGTTAAATAAATTATAAACCATAAAGCTCCTGAAGTCTGGAATCATTGCTCTCTCTCTCCTGCATCCAGAAGGACGCTCAGCACTAATTATTTACTTCATGAACTGATGATATAAATAGTAGTATGTCTTAACATTCACTAGTACTGAACAGATACCAATCCAGCCCTGTGTCTGCTCCTGAGAGGTAGCAAGGAATATTTTATTGTTATTTCACGAGTTAAAGAGCTCGAGGTAAAAGTAAGTGAATTGGTTTGCATTTTTCCACATAACAAATGATTAACATGAGAGGAACAGAATCCCCAGGATTCAACAATGGAATAAACAAGACGGCAGCCGACATAGTTAAGAGAGAGATGACCATTCCCTGGGGGCACAGTTGGTAAAGAGTCAGCCTGCAATGCGGGGGACCCAGGTTCAATCCCTGGGATGGGAAGATCCCCTGAAGAGGGAAATAGCAACCCACTCCAGTATTCTGCCCAGAGAATTCCATGGTCAGAGAAGCCTGGTGGGCTACAGTCCATGGGTCACAAAGAGATGGACACGAGACTGACTGACACTTAAGGTAACAGTCAAGGACTCCAAATTCCAGCCTGGTGCCAGATTGTGTAAACATGAGTTAGCGATGCTGGAGAATAATATTATTCCTTAATTACTTCCCCTGGAGCTTCAGTCCTTTGAATTATGCTCTCTCCAAAGCTACAATGCTTTTTTATCTTCCAAAGGTATACTCTAAGTTCCAATCTGTACTTGTGATGATTCGGTTTTCATATCCTCATCTCCTCACATCTGCCATAGTTCCCATGTATGCTTAGTTTGATTTTTTAACTATAATGCAATGAAAAAAAAAAAAACAGATTCATATGTACAGCATACTCATAATTTAAGTCAGATATGAGTATTTAGGTTATCAATGCCTTTCATAGCCTGAAATGTATGCACAATGCCAACTCAAATTTAGAACTATTCATCTTATACAACCATATTTTTCTTACTTGTTGCCTACACAATTAGTCCTACAGTTTGCAAACACTTGTGACAAAATGGTGCTCACTTTAGCCAGAATATCCCTCTGTCCACTTCTCATGCCCTGGAATGCTTTTTTCTGCCACTGTGTACCTTCCTCTTAGTCCTTTTCTGCTTTTCAGGATGCTTTGTCTGAACTAAACCAGATAGGAAAAGATTCAGCTCAAGGGTCCGGCTTTACTGCAACCTTCAATGTTTTCCTTTGTGATACAAGTAGCATCTCATATCAGTTAGTTTTGCTGCATAACGTGAAGAGCTGACTCATTTGAAAAGACCCTGATGCTCGGAAAGATTGAGGGCAGGAGAAGAAGGGGACGACAGAGGATAAGATGGTTGGATGGCATCAAACCGACTCAATGGACATGAGTGAAGGGGACGACCGAGGATGAGATGACTGGATGGCATCACGGACTCGATGGACGTGAGTCTGAGTGAACTCCAGGAGATGGTGATGAACAGGGAGGTCTGGCGTGATGCGATTCATGGGGTTGCAAAGGGTCGTACACGACTGAGCGACTGAACTGAACTGAACTGAGGAACGTAGTATGCCCATTTGATTATATATTATCTATTTCTGCTTTTATACTACCATAGCAGAATTGAATAGTCACAACATGGACCTAAATACTAAATACCAAAATAACTACTACCTAATCTTTTACAAAAAATTTGTTGATCTCTGAAATAGATACTATTGATACTATTATCTCCCTGACACTAAATAGGAAACCAAATCTGTAAAAACCTAAACACCTCAGAGATAGAATTTAACTCAGATCTGCATGACTCACTCATACTCTACTCCTAGAAAAATGACAATAACTGCCATTTGTCGGGTGCATGCCTGTGTCGTAATTCCTAATCCTTACGAGAGCCATATGTGAAGGCTTGAACCCCTCCACACCCTTTTTCAAATAAAAAATTGCATCCTTTGGGGAGTGATTTGGAGACCTTTGTTCTATGGTCTGCTTCTCCTCGTGTGTAAGTTGCTCAGTTGTGTCTGACTCCTTGCAACCCTCGGACCATAGCCCACCAGGCTCCTCTGTCCATGGGATTCTCCAGGCAAGAATACTGGAGTGGATTGCCATGCCCTCCTCCAGGAGATCTTCCTGACCCAATGATCAACCCATGTCTCTTAGATCTTGTGTATTGGCAGGTGGATTCTTTACCCACTAGCCTCCTCTGTGTACTTCTGAAACTGAGGGGATATATCTCTGGACATCAGATGACCAGGCAGTTGCAAAAGGACTTCTGTTCTTGGCTTACAAGAAACTTTGACAGTTTGAAGAGGTTAAAATCTCTATTAAACTTGTCATATTGTACTAGTTTAAAGCCTTTAGGTACACCGACCCTTCTTTCCACAAGCAATTGCCCAAAGGCATCTGTGTTTGGAACACACGCAGGCAGGCTGCTATAAGTGCCCATTAGTCTCCAAACCTGAAATGCCCCCAGAACGAGTTACAGTGAAAAACTCGTACCACCGCAAATGAAAAATAGCAAAATACAGCAAGAGTTCAAAAGGTGGGAGTTGAACAAGATGATCCCATTTCATGCTACATTAATACGTCACTCTAATTTTATGTAAGAATGAGCCTTTATACTTCCCATCCAGAAGTCTGAAATATGTAGGTATCCAAGCAAGGGTCAATCTATTTCATAACTGGGGAGAGGGGAGGTACAGCTTCAGTGTAGGAAACTGTGCCGAGTTTTCAGGCCAATGAATATTAAGAGAAAGAGAATGAAAGGGAAGAAGAAGGGAGAAGAGAGTGAAAGAAGGAAGGGAGGGAAGAAGGATGGAGGAAGAAAAGGAGGGAGAGAGGAAGGGAAGACAAAGAATGAAGCCCCTGCCCCAGTATAGCCTCAGCAGATTTATATCCTCAAGCAGCAAGCCTGCCTTTGTTCTCCTGGAGAGAATACATGGCTTGATTAAGAGCCTGGGTGCTAGAATCAGACAGTCTGAAGTTTCTGTCTTGGTTCTGCTACTTACCAGCCATGGGGTTCCTGGTCCAGGACAGGATTTAGACTGTCTCTATGACAGTTTCCCCATCACATATATGGTAATAACAATATTACCTATGCCTAGAGTTACCAGAAGAATCCAATTAAGATAATTCATGGAAAGTGCTTAGAATGGTGCCTAGTACATAGCAATAAACTTTGAGCTATTATCATTCTCATAATTTTAGATCAAGTATAAGGAAGTTGCAAATCATCCCAGGTCTTTGTGTCAAAATTAGCATCATTTCACATAGTCATCAAATTGTCTCATCAACAATTCTCAAGAGGAAATAGCTTTCTGGGTCTCATGTCTCCTGTCCTTCTTCAAGTACTTAATCCATATATGATCAATTTATTTCACACTAAGTCCCACAAAAAGAACTGTGTCGTGATCCAAATTTTATGCACTTCATCAGCCTGTAACTGCAAACCAGAGCTACATTTTCTTACAATGACCAATTTCTTCTAGTGCCAGTCCCCTTTACTCTAATTGCCAGAAATCAGTTTCCCCTCAAAGACCTCCCCTTCCTGCTTAGAGACCTTAAAGAGACACATCCTAGTTTGTGAGGCATACCCATCAAAACATCCATTTCTCTTCTGCTTCTTCTTAGTCCATGTTCCTGCCTGAGGAGACATTTGGGGAGGTCTTAGTTCCCTGGAGTCCATATCCATCACGTGAAGCCTCATATACAAGCACACGGTTGTGTCCCTATATCCCTCAAAGCTCACTTCTTTGGTGGACATCCGTTTGCTGATGCTGCTGGCTTCCACCTCTAGGAACAGTGCCTCCTAGGCCTCTTGGTGAGCGTGTCTCCATCATCATCAGTCTGGGTAGTTTGGCTGCCTGACTACGATGCCAGCATGTGACGCCTTTCAGAGTAGTTGAGAGTCAGACCCAAGACTTGTAATAACCCTAGATGAAAATAAGGGATTAAAATAAAAATCTAAAAGTGCTGGCAGCCACCCTACCATCACAGAGAAGTCAAACTAATACATCTGAGTAGACATTCAATACAGAAAAGAGACAGGTTGGAGGGATAGAGAGATATCAAGCAGTGATGACCTCATTTGAGCCTCTGGATCCAACTATGCCTGAAACTGGAAGAAACAGTCCTAAATACTTCTATTAAGAGAGCTAATAGACGTATTTTTTGCTTTCATCAATTTAGGGTGACTTTTACTGTTATCTGAAACTGAAAGCATTCTGAATAATAATTCTTCTAATCTTTGGAGTACCAGAGTCTTTCTGGGCTTCATACACAAATGAGGAAGAGGGGCTTCCTTCTAAACTCTTTGCCAAATTTAGTTATTAGGCCTTGATAAAGTTCTGCCTTTGCTTAGAGTCTCACAAAAAATCTGATCACATTTTGGTCCTAATTATCCTATCCATAGAATGTCAAAGCCAACCGAGGTGTCCTGACCTAAAATAGACGCTTAAACATCATTCTGTCCCCTTCTGTTGGTCTACCCCCCCAAAAAAATTATGCCTTCTTCAGTTCAGTCACTCAGTCGTGTCCAACTCTTTGTAACCCCACAGACTGCAGCACGCCAGGCTTTGCTGTCCATCACCAACTCCCAGAGCTTTCTCAATCTCATGTCCACAGAGTCAGTGATGCCATCCAACCATCTCATCCTCTGTCGTCCCCCTCTCCCACCTTCAATCTTTCCCAGCATCACAGTCTTTTCCAATGAGTCAGTTCTTTGCATCAGGTGACCAAAGTATTGGAGTTTCAGCTTCAGCATCAGTCCTTCCAATGAATGTTCAGGACTGATTTCCTTTGGGATGAACTGGTTGGATCTCCTTGCAGTCCAAGGGACTCTCAAAAGAGTCTTCTCCAACACCACAGTTCAAAAGCATCAATTCTTCGGCACTCAGTTTTCTTTACAGTCCAACTCTCACATCCATACATGACTACTGGAAAAACCATAGCTTTGACTAGACAGACCTTTGTTGGCAAAGTAATGTGTCTACTTTTTAATATGTTGTCTAGGTTGGTCATAGCTTTTCTTCCAAGGACCAAGCGTCTTTTAATTTTATGACTGCATTCACCATCTGCAGTGATTTTGGAGCCCAAAAAAATAAAGTCTGTCACTGTTTCAATTGTTTCTCCATCTATTTGCTATAGAGAGATGGAACTGGATGCCCTGATCTTAGTTTTCTGAATGTTGACTTTTAAGCCAACTTTTTCCCTCTCCTCTTTCACTTTCATCAAGAAGCTCTTTAGTTCTTCTTCTTTTCTGCCATAAAGGTGGTGTCATCTGCATATCTGAGGTTATTGATATTTCTTCCAGCAATCTTGATTCCAGCTTATGCTTCATCCAGCCTAGCATTTTGCATGATGTACTCTGCATATAAATTAAATAGGCAGGGTGACAATATACAGCCTTGACGTACTCCTTTCCCAATTTGGAACCAGTTTGTTTTTCCATGTCCAGTTCTAACTGTTGCTTCTTATCCTGCATACAGATTTCTCAGGAGGCAGATCAGGTTGTCTGGTATTCCCATCTCTTTAAGAATTTTCCACAGTTTGTTGTGATCCACACAGTCAAAGGCTTTGGCATAGTCATGAAAGCAGAAATAGATGTTTTTCTGAAACTCTCTTGCTTTTTCAATGATCCAATGGATGTTGGCAATTTGATCTACCTTCTTGATCAGTTATAAAACAGAACCTGCTATACATCTCAATGGTTAGAAACAGATATACAGGAAAGAGAATCATGAATGGTTATTATTTAGCCTGTCAGAAATGCCCTGCTATACTCATCATTGCCCGTCTGTATGAACTGCCATTTTTTGTGTGATTATCACACACTAAGATTATGTGCCTCCTTATGTTTTAAAAGAGGCTTAGTCATAACCTTGGATCCCCAACCTTACATTTCCTATAAAGTCCAATCTTAAAATGGATTCTCCTACTACTTGGTTTTTAGACACATAGCTTCCTCTGGGGAAGAAAGAATAGAGAATTCAACTTAAGTATCATAGCTAGAAAGACTTGATTAAACACGACTCAGTCACAAGCTGCCATTCAAGACAAATCTGTACCAACGTTTAAATCACCTAGTCTTTCACACAGCCATGAAAATCAATTATTCTTCCATTGATTTTTACTGTTCTCTCCTAGAAAACTTGTGCCGTTACCTTTAATAATCATCATCATCATGGGCAATACCACCATGGGCCAACAGCCCTGATATTTTTACATTTGAAAATTTTAATGAAACAGTGAAGTATATTGATATTTCTTTCCACCATCAATTTTTCAAGCTATTGAATGTCACCCTTTTTCTATCTTCCCACTTCTCCCAATTGTTAAGGTCATTTTCAATTTCAGTCTTGTTTCCAAGGCATTAGCCAACACATCTAACTTCCTGTCAATGGGGTATTTAATAAGCACACTCATTCTACTATCCAAGACAACAATGAAATTTCTAAGTATCAATATTACAGTAGTAGTACTCTCCAAGTGTCTGAGAAGTCACTCCTTACTTGAAGTCACAATGACCCATTGCCAAGTACTTTCAACTTGGGCCAAGTGTACTTAATAGTAAAATGAGCAAAACTCTATTTTTCTCAGTTTCTTGATGAATATGACATGTGGGACTGAATTTTAAAAGCTTCAGGAGGCACAATGAAGGGTTGAAACACATCCATCTCCCCTTACATGACAAAATAAAGAATAGCAACTCTATCAGGTAATAAACCTAATCTTTCAGATTTTTTCTATTATCTGTAAGGTCCTCCAGTCTCTAGGTGTTTCTCGAGTCACTGATCCTAATTTGTTGGAGGCAGTATGAGTTTGGGGCCAAACATGCCTCGGGCAAAATTCTACTTCTGCCACTTTGTGGGACTTTGGTGGGGAAAGGGGAAAAAAAGAAAGGAAAGCTTTACTTTTTTTCCCCCAAATCTATTTCTCATGTGTAAAACAGGCATAATTATTAGCTTTAGCATAGTTTCAAGGACCAGCAACTTGCCTTGGCCAGAGTATAAGTCCTACAAAAAGCTGGTCTTCCTTTGGCTTATTTGGAAGACTGCGTCTGCATTATAAAATTGCACTGTAATCAATAGGAAACTTCAGGCACCTTCATATTATCTTTGTGTGAGGCATGACTGTTGCAGTATATTTCATACTTTTGTACACTTTCTAATTTCTTACGCTCTGGGGTTGTTGGGCAGGCAGTGTAGGTTCAAGTATAGTCTTGGCATCCATCAGGCTGAACCTGACTAAGCCACTCGTTAACTACAGACCTTGAAAAATTCTGTTACACTCTCAAAGTCTATTGTCCCTTCTGTCTCTGATTAAATTATACACTCAATATAAACGCTTCAAATATGAGCCAGGATGTTCTATTCAGTTTTCTAGATCTTGTGCCTAGATAGCACCTGTCACATGGCAAACGCTCAGTAAGAAACTGTTGATTAAATGACAGATGAATGAATCAATGCAAACATCTCGGAGTTCACATCAATAAAGTTTGAATTAGGCTGGGGACAGTTGTTCATTGATACTGCCACATCACCACCACCTCTGACCCCTCAATTAAGGTTTTCCAATTTTCTAAAGTACATCAAAAGATTTGGGGCAACACAGTACCTATAGATAACAATGTGGTATTGTACACTTAAAACTTTTGCTAAGAGAATACACCACATGTAAAGTCTTTTTAAAAAAAAGAGAGAGTATAAGAAAACTTTGAGAGGTAACAGATATGTATTACCTAATAAGGTAATAATAAATGTATGCATATGTCCAAACTCATAAAAATATTTACATTAAACATGTGTGGTTTTTTGTACATCAGCTTTATTTTAATAAGACTGTTTTAAAAAAAGACTGGGACTATATCTCTAAATGTCAACAGCATGATTTATTTCCTGATAAACAGTGAGTTCTCTAACACCATTAAAGGGTCTGTTATTAAAATATAAAGTCCAAACAAATATAAAATGATTTCATGACAGCCTGTTAGAGCCATGATTCTCAAAATCTCATTCAAATTCTTCAACTGGCAGAAAAGAATGACTGGGTGTCCCTGGGGGATTCAAGAGCATGGATAAATACACTCACTCCCACACATGTACCAAATGTTTTCAAGTGTCATCTTTTATCCCAAGGACATAATCAAGTGCACAAAAATCCAGTCACAAAAATTTTTATCACATTATTTTAATAATCATAAAAATGAGAATAACATAAATATATGTAAAAATACAGTAACTAAATGAATTATAGTTTAATCCAACTATAAATTCTATATAGATATTAAACTATATTATCTAAGAATATAAAAATACATGAAAATATTTTCAACCTAAATTGCTAAATGGAAGAAGCTGATGACAACATCTAGTTATCATGACAATATCACTAAAATGACAATAAAGCGATTTTTCTATCAAAGACCCACAGAAGCAAAGGTTATAGGAGAAGATACAGAATATTGGAAGGTGGAAAGTAAATAGACATGTAGTAGTTTCTTGTATCTCAAATGAATCTGAAATTGAAACTAACTCTGGGAAGCCCTCAAAGTAGATGATTCATGCTACACAATCTCAGAAATGCTCTAGAATAATAAATGCCACCTAACTCTGAAAGACAAGGTGTATATGTTTACAGTTCAGAAAGAAAATTGAATATTCTTACAACAAAGTATTTAAATCTAGGATCACTCAAACCTTACTACCATTCCTGTAGAAAACTGGGGATTTACCCTCTGAGGAGGTTAATTCAAACACACTCTCAAATGGTCACTTGGAACAAGTGAAGTTAAAGTACCATATTAAAATATGTGGATTAAGTGAAATTTTAAATGTTGAATCAAGTAGTCCCTGGCCCGCTTCCTCCACTCAACTACAAAAATGCTTTTAAGTTCTTTCCAACTTGGCCTTATGGCTTCACTCAGCATTAGTTTCTTCAAAATTCTTTTGCTTGGCAAATTTAAAGTTTGAACAAAATCTCAAGAGAAAATGCTTAACCTGCTACAGAATATGAGTGTTTTAATTACTGAACAGCACTCTTTACAAACAACTTTCATAATCTTTGTAAAGGTTATGTAACAAAACATATAGCTTTTGTTAGTGCTGAAGAGGGACCTCTTCAGGAGGTCTACCTGGAAACACTATAGTCGATATTAATTTTTTAATTGCATGCTTAAGTTGCAAAATGGGCATTTCTTAAAACACAATCCATAGTTTACACTTTCTACTGACCCTCATTTGTCTTCTCCCAGTGGCTTTGCATTAAAGTCATTGTATCAAGAGAGTCTGGGAACGGTAAGGGAGGAGGCACCTCATATCCAGCCCAGCTGTCTCCTCAATTACCAGCCAAAGCGCGAATAAGGAACCCAAAGAGGTCTTTTTAAATCAAACATATACTGCCCTGCCTCAAAAAGCTCTCAGACCCTTCAACTATCTAATATAAAATCACCACACACATCCTTTGAAAATGTAATGAACATGTGAGTGGGAAGTAGCAGAAAATAGGGTAAGAACCACATCACTACACATTATCAACATCTGGCCAAACTGAACAATTCTATACAGTCTGAGTTTTGGACAACACCAGAGAAACATGACTTTCAAGGCCCTTTTCCATTTGATAATTTTTATAACTCTTTAGTGGAAATAGGGTCTGTCCCTAACTATAGTAACTGGCACATCACCTAGGTTAGACCAGTCTCCCACCGGGACCAGTGACCAGTCAGTCACAGTGATCCCTTGGAATTTTTCAAGGTAAAGATAGTATGAAAGTGCCTTTTCCACTCTGATCATGAAAGTATAAGCACATAAAAGCAAAGTTTCTGGAGAGCATGTCCTCCACTCCAGGGATAGGCCAGGCTCAGAAAGTAAAGCTGGTGAAAACGGGGGAAACAGAGATTAAGGAGGAAAGGAGAGACTCCCCTAGGAATCTGGATTTCTGATTACAAGCAAGCCTATAAATTCCCCTTCTGGCTTAAATTAGTTTGGAACTGAATTGAGTTCGAATTTGCTACTTGCAAACAAGAGGGCCGTGCTGATTCATATTCTGTTTTAAACTTTAAACTCTGGAGGGCAAAAGGCAGGACTGACAGACGCTATATATGGAGAATACTGCCTGAATAGCGGTGGCTGTAGTGGCAACAATGATGAAAATCAACCAGTGAGCACTGACTACTTCCCATGCACCGCTCCAGAACCGCCGCAGGGCCCACGGCAGGGGCGCTGTAACGTTCTCTCTGACACTGCAGTTCAGGAAACTGAGATGGCACAGGGGAAAAGTCACATGGCCAGGATCTGAACCTAAGCACTGCGCTCCCCTGGTGGCGCAGACGGTAAAGAATCTGCCTACAGTGCGGCAGACCCAGATTCAATTCCTGGGTCGGGAAGATCCGCAGGAGAAGGGCATGGCAACCCACTCCAGTACTCTTGCTTGGAGAATCCCATGGACAGAGGAGCCTGGTGTCCATGGGGTTGCAAAGAGTTGGACATAACTCATACACACACACACACACACACACACACACACACACACACACCCTGGCGTGCGCACACACACACACACCCTGGCTACACACACACCCCCTGGCGTGCGCACACACACACACACCCTGGCTACACACACACACCCTGGTGTGCGCACACACACACACACCCTGGCTACACACACACACACCACACACACACTACACACACTACACCACACACACACACACACACACACACCCGGCTCCAGAGCACATAGTTTAAACCACCATAATATTCCTCCTCATCACAACAAGCTGGTTAACTGGTCCATTAATGTCTCGGACAAAGTCCATTTACAATTCCCAGGAAATAAAAACAGAATGTAGCTGATAAAGTCTAAACTTTTTTCTTTTTCCCTGATGCTTGGTCTCGTTTCGTTTGTTCACAGGATGTGGCTTGCAGACACTGTGTCCCCAGCACTTCAGACCAGTGTTCCTAGTGCGAAACAGCTGTGCTCAACAAACACTTCAACCCCAGCCACGTGTAGAAGCACTG
This sequence comes from Cephalophus harveyi, assembly GCA_006410635.1. Classification (NCBI taxonomy): domain Eukaryota; kingdom Metazoa; phylum Chordata; class Mammalia; order Artiodactyla; family Bovidae; genus Cephalophus; species Cephalophus harveyi. Next base: position 288,019 of record SJYT01079160.1, on the reverse strand, counting down.
CCAGGACACCGCAATTGAAGACGGCAGCGGCGGGCTGCGTGTGGAGACGCGGTGCGATCTGGAGCAGGAGCAGCTGCGCGGGGGCTGTCCCGCGGAGTTCAAGCCCCTCCCTGCGCACAGCACCTAGGACAGCGGCCCTGCCCAGAGCCCGTCCGGGCGCGCGCGCTCCACCTGTGAGCTCCATCTCTCCATTCTTGATCACAGAATACAACTCTCCTTTGCTTCCGAACCAAACTCGGTCTCGTTCAGTTGGCCCAAATGACAGCAACCAGAAGGACCCTTACTGGGGAGCAACCCAGGAAGGCTGGTTACCTTAAAACATATCCTTTTAATAAAAGCACAGAGACCAAAATCTCTCTCAACTCTGAGAATGTTTGACCTTCTGAACATTCCAACTGCTTTGACATTTCAGATTGTGCTGAAAAAGGAGCCTTACTTCACTACTGGGGTTTACGTGTGAATTTCCTGGAAAATACCCTGCGGAAACAGCTCCATCTGTAAGAAAATGGACCATGATAAATGATGACAGTCTAATGGGAAGCGCCACACAGGCTGAAAGCCCTGGACTATTTCTGCTTGACTTGTGGTTTGACCTAGCACCAGTCATCCCACCCTTGACTTCTCTGGGCTCTGTTTATCTCAGATTTAATAAATGGAAATTTTCAACTTCCCCTCACAATAGAAAGAGGGCACTTTTAAGGGAAATGAGCAATGCATAAAGTTCTCCATGTTTCTTAATATTTTAGCCAGAGAAATTTAAGAGAAGTTTGTAATCTCATTATAAAAATATTAGCTAAAATGTAAACTCATACAACTCAATATAAAATAATGGGCAGAGGATCTGAATAGACATTTTTCCAAAGAAGGCATACAGATGGCCAACAGGAACATGAAAAGATGCTCAACAGCACTAATCATCAGGGAAATGCAAATCAAAACCACAATGAGATATCACCTCACACCTACCAAAAGACAAGAAATACAAGTGTTGGGCAGAGGTGGAGAGAAGTGAATCCTTATGCCCTGTTTGAGGGAATGTAAATTGGTACAACCAGTATGGAAAACAGTATGGAGTTTCCTCAAAAAATTAAGATTAGAACTACCCATCCAGTAGTTCTGGGTACTTATATGAAGTATATGAAAACACTAATTTGAAAAGATTTATTCACCTCTATATTCATTGCAACATAATTTACAATAACCAAGATATGGAAGCAACCTAAGTGTCCATTAATAGATGAATTAATAGATGAATGGATAATGTGGTATATATACATACAATGAAATATATTTCATGCATATTTCATATATATCATATAGATTTTATATACAATGAAATATATATATACAATGAAATAGTCTTCAGCCATAAAAAGAATCAGATCTTGTCATTTGTGACAACATGGATGGACCTAGAGGGTATGATTATAAGAGAAATATTAAAAAGCTGAACAGAGAAAGACAAATACCATATTTCACTTAAATTTTCACTTACATTTGGAATCGGAAAAGCGAATGTCACAGATAAAATAGAAACAAACTCACAGATACAAGAGTATAAACTGGTGGTTGCCAGAAAGGAGGGAATGGGGGATAGAAGAAATGGGGGAAGGGGATTAAAAGGCACAAAGCTCAGTAATAACATAAATACGCCACCAGTGTAATAACATTGTAGGGCAACAGATGACAACTAGATTTATCATGGTGATCATTACATAAGACATAAAAATAATGAATCACTACATTGGACACTTGAAACTAATATTGTATGTATTGTATTATATTATATGTCAATAAAAATGAAAAGGAATCTTTGGTTCAGAGCACAGGATCTTGGGTACACATTAATAAACAACAAAATAGCTTACAAGCCAACTAGGAAAATAAAATAGAAGACTTCAGGCAGAAAGAGAAACCCAACTTGTGGAGCAAAACTCTTGTTGCTTCCAAATTTGAAAAATGGTAGTGAAAAACAACAATGTCACTAACAATAATAACAACAATAATAATATACATTATCGAGACTTTCCAGGTGGCAGAGTAGTAAAGTATCCACCTGCCAATGCAGGAGATCCAAGAGTTTGATCCCTGGGATAGGAAGATCCCCTGGAGTAGGAAATAGCAACCCAAGCCAGTATTCTTGCCTGGAAAATTCCATGGAAAGAGGAGCCTGGTGAGCTATAGTCTAGGGTGTTGCAAAGAGTCAGACACGACTGAGCAACCGAGCACACCCAGTATCAGCTACTGAGCACTTACAGGGTCCCAGCACTCTGAAATGTGCACACACGAGCTCATTCAAGCCTCACAGCACTCCTTATATTGCAGATACTACTATTAGTCCCATTCAACAGGTAAGGAAACAAGATCTAAATCTTGTGAGGATTAGTTATATGAGTCACCTTGACTAGGTCATGGTATACCCATTTACCTTGTCAAGCATATGTCTAGATGTGCTGTGAAGGTATTTTTTTTAAGATGAAATTAAAATTTAAATCAGTAGAGTTTGAGTAGAATAGACTATTCACCATAATGGAGGAAGGGCTCATCTAATATATTGAAGGTTTTAAGAGAAAATAGACTGAGATCCCTGAAAAAGATAGAATTCTGCCTCCAGCCTTCTTTCAGACTTGAGCTACAATATCACCTCTTTCCTGAGTCTCCAGCCTGCTGGCCTACCCTGTAAAATTCAGACTTCCCAGGCCCCAGGATCATATAAGCCAATTCTTCAGAATCTGTCTCTCCTTGTCTCCCACATATATGTATATACATATTTCCTACTGGCTCTGTTTGTCTGGAGAAACCTAATACATACATACACATAGTAACTGAAAAGCTTTGAATTTAAACTAAGAAAATCTTATTACAAATCTCAAAGTTTGTTTTCAACTCACAAAATTTTCTTTAGCCATTATTGTTCTTCACAGGGCCATGAGAATAGTATCTGAAAACTGGCAGTACCATTTGGTCTGAAGAAAAAAAAAAAAAAAGATGAGAGGTATTCTCTCATTTTCTCCTAAGAATTTATTCTCTTGCCCATAGCCTAAATTTAATTAAGCTCAATCAAATGTCTTTGATTCCTGCCCTGCAAATCTATTTGATTTCTCACATGCTATCTATAGTTACTTAGCTTGTCATATACTCTCTTCCCTGAGCAGGGAGACTCGAGGGAAGACTGCTCAAGCATGTCAAGGTCACTTTGAGACTCAACTGTGGGCACAAACCTCTTGCAATGAAGGAAAGTAGAGCTAGTAGGAAGCAGAGCAGCAGAGTGTAATGAATAGCCTTTGAAATCAGGCAGATCTGGGTTCAGGTCTCGACTTTACCAAGTGAAGTCATAACCTTGAGCAAACCACTATACGTCTCCGAACCTCAATCTCCCTACCTGTCAAATGGGGAAACCATACCAGTCCTGAAGCATTGTTTTGAAAGTCAAGGAAACATGCTAAGCAAAGCACAGTGAAGGTACTTAAGAAACCATAGCTCTTATCATTAGCAGCACTTCCACCTTAGGATTTAAAGCCTAACGTCTGCTTCCTAAGCTCACTTCTAATCAGACAACTGTTGTTGTTTGACCATTTTTCATTGACATTGTTGTGATCTGAGGTGAAGGCTAAGTCTGCAATTATTCTATCTCCTATCTGACTTGGCAGCATGTCACATAGAGTGCTATAAAAACTCTGGGCTCCTTTCAGAGACCACAAAAAGGAGGGTTAAGGGTGGAATCAGAAAATCAATTTAGTTTCCGCCTAGGCAGCCTTTTGCTATAATGTTTCTTGAACAACATAATGGCTCTGTGGAGCTGATGACAGAGGGCACCAGAAGGAACAGCCCAGTCGTGATGCAAGTTTGTCTGCTGGATCTTGAGCTGGCATTCCAAGGACAATAGATTCTTTAGCACTACGGGTAATACTTGCAGAAAAGGTACTGATGTGGCAACCTCAAGTATGCCCTGAAAATCTATGTGCCAAGGTCTAGGTTCTGTATACTGCCCACTGTGTGTGTGTGTGTGTGTGTGTGTGTGTGTGTGTGTGTGTTAACTCACTTCAGTCATGTCAACTCTTTGTGACCCTATGGACTGTTGCCCGCCTTTGTCGTGGAGCTTCTCCGAGAATCCTGAAGTGGGTTGCCATGCCCTCCCCCAGGGCATGTTCTCCGCCCAGGGATCGAACCTATGTCTCCTGCAGCTCCTGCATTGCAGCTGGGTTCTTTACTGCTGAGCCACTGGGGAAGCCCATGCTGCCTACTATCTATACTTAATTCTGTAAATAAAGTCTCTTTATCCTCATAAAGTGTCTGGAAAAAAATCAAAAAGTAGACAGAAGAACAAAATATTTGTAGCCCCAGTAATCAAAGACAACTATTGTCAGCATTTCAGCAAATTATTTCTAGTTTTTACTAATTTTGAGCATTGGTGCAGCTGTTATTATATGTTCCATTACATATTCAATCATGTAACACCCTGAACAAGGAGTTGGCAAACTACACGAACAGTCTATGCTCTGAATCACCACCTGTTCTCCTAACTAAGATTTTATTATAACACATCCAAACAGGGAAGCCTGGCGTGCTGCAGTCTGTGCCGTCACAAAGAGTCAGACACGACTGAGCAAGTGAACAACATCTATCCATTTACACGTTGTCTATCGTCTATGGTTGCTTCCACACCACAAAGGCAGAATTGAGGCGCTGACACAGAGACCATACTTAAAAGACTTAACTATCTAGACCTTTGCCGAAAAAGTTCACCAACACCAGCCCTAGACAAATGGTCACTGAATGGATCAACTATGAGGAGCCACTGGGATTCCTACCTCCACCGCATTCACTGTATGCCCACATCCTAACAATCTTTCAAGAATACAAGTACTGCCACATCAGAAAATCTTCCTCTCATATTCTCAACTGGAAGGCAGCTCTTCCTCTCCTAAACCCCAACAGATCTTGATCCCTATTTTTGTTAATACCTTCTCCATTTTACACCACTTTTTTTGCACGCATGTTTTTTTATTATGTATCTTTTCTCATCTACTAGACTGTATTTATTTCACATCACTAAGCTCAGAATCTGGCACACAAACAACATAACGCTATATATTTGCTGAACCAAAGTATTAAAATATAGTCTCCAACCTCCAAGAATGGACAATCTAGTTGAGAAAATAACATGAGTTCCATTAAAACAAGGAAGTATAGTTTTGATATAAAAATTGTTAAGAGAAGGAAGCTGTAGTTTGGACTAGTATAATCAGGGAAAGCTTCTTGAAAGAAGAGGAATTGGGAGTGAAAACATGATTTTTTCCCTTTTTAAAAAATTGGGATATAGTTTCTTTACACTGCTGTGTGAGTTTCTGCTGTACATCAAAATTAATCAACTACATGTATACATATACCCCCTCCCTCTTGGATCTCCCTCCTCCCCCACTCCATCTCACTCACCTATGTTACCAAAGAACACTGAGCGGAACTCCATCTGCTATACAGCAGCTTCCCACCGGCTATCTACTTTAGACACGCTGTGTGCTATGCTGTCACTTCAGCTGCGTCTGACTCTTTGTGACCCCATGAACTGTAACTCGCCAGGCTCCTCCCTCCATGGGATTCTCTAAGCAGGAACACTGGAGTGGGGAATCTTCCCGACCCAGGGATTGAGCCCGCATCTCCTACACCTCCAGCCCTGGCAGGCAGGTTCTTGACCGCTAGCGACACCTGGGGAGCCCTTGCACACAGTAGTGTGTGGATGCCAACCCTACCCTCCCATTCCGTGTCGCCTTCCTTCCCCCTCTCCACGTCCACATACCTGCTTTCTACATCTGCATCTCTATTCCAGTCTTGCAAACAGATTCATCTATACCATTTTTCTAGATTCCACATATGTGCATTAACATACAGTTTTCTCTGACTTATTTCACTCTGTAAGACAGACTCTAGGTCCATCCACGTCTCTACAAAGGACCCAATTTGGTTCCTTTTTATGGCTGAATAATAGTCCATTGTATATATGTACCACAACTTCATCTATTCATCTGTCAATGTACATTTAGGTTGCTCCCATGTCCTAGTTATGGTTACATGAGCACTGGACTGCATGTGACTGAATTATGGCTTTCTACAGATATGTGCCCAGGAGAGGGGTTGCTGGACCATATGGTAGTTCTGTTTTTAGCTTTTAAAGGAACCTCCATACTGTTCTCCATAGTGACTGTATCAATTTAAATTCCCACCAACAGTGCAAGAAGATTCCCTTTTTTCTATGCCCTCTCTAGCTTTTATTATTTGTAGATTTTCTTTATGATGGCCATTTTGACCGGTGTAAGGTGATACCTCATTGTAGCTTTGATCTGTATTTCTCTAATAATTAGTGGGTGTTGCTGGGAAAACTGGACAGCTACACGTAAAAGAATGAAATTAGAACACTCCCTAACACCATACAAAAAATATATACTCAAAATGGATTAAGTATCTAAATATAAGACCAGATACTATAAAACTCTTAGAAGAGAACATAGGAAGAACACTCTTTGACACAAATCACAGCAAAATCTTTTTGACCCACCTCCTAAAGTAACAAAAATAAAAACAAAAATAAATGGGACCTAATTAAACTTAAAAGCTTTCTCACAGCAAAGAAAATGATAAATGAGAGAAAAAGACAACCCTCACAAAGGGAGAAGGTATTTGCAAATGAAGCAACTGGCAAGGGATTAATCTCCAAAATATACAAACAGCTCTATGTAGTTTCAAAAACAAACAAACAATCCCAATTAAAAATTGGGGGAAGATCTAAATAGGCATTTCTCCAAATAAGATATACAGATGATAAAGAAGCACATGAAAAGATGTTGAAAATCACTTATTATCAGAGAAATGCAGATAAATAGGTGATTTTGAATGGAGAAAGAATAGGTGGAAGGCAGCAATAAAGAGAGGAGGACGAAAGAGTGCTCAACATTGTTTAGCCCAGGGAAGAAAGACCTTGACAAGGTGGTGACTGAGCTCAAGCAAGAGAGGGAAACTATACAAAGATATTGGGTATGGCCAGAAAAATGTAGAATTTTGATAAACAACAATACAATCACTAGAGAAGAGAAATAACCACAATAAAGACGTAGAAGGACGTGCACTCATCTTCTCCTGTAAGAACTCCAAAGTTACAACTCACTGCTGAACAATCATCGACAGGAGAATGTTTGATACCACCAAAAAAAGATACCCCACGTCCAAGGGCAAAGGAGAAGCCCAGCAAGATGGTTCAGTTCAATTCAGTTCAGTTCAGTCGCTCAGTCGTGTCCGACTCTTTGAGACCCCATGAATTGCAGCACGCCAGGCCTCCCTGTCCATCACCAACTCCCGGAGTTCACTCAGACTCACGTCCATAAAGTCGGTGATGCCATCCAGCCATCTCATCTTCTGACCTCCCCTTCTCCTCATGCCCCCAATCCCTCCCAGCATCAGAGTCTTTTCCAATGAGTCAACTCTTCGCATGAGGTGGCCAAAGTACTGGAGTTTCAGCTTTAGCATCATTCCTTCCAAAGAAATCCCAGGGCTGATCTCCTTCAGAATGGACTGGTTGGATCTCCTTGCAGTCCAAGGGACTCTCAAGAGTCTTCTCCAACACCACAGTTCAAAAGCATCAATTCTTCCATGCTCAGCTTTCTTCACAGTCCAACTCTCACATCCATACATGACCACTGCATGACTAGATGGACCTTTGTTGGCAAAGTAATGTCTCTGCTTTTCAACATGCTAACTAGGTTGGTCATAATTTTTCTTCCAAGGAGTAAGTGTCTTTTAATTTCCTGGCTGCAACCACCATCTGCAGTGATTTCGGAGCCCCAAAAAATAAAGTCTGACACTGTTTCCACTGTTTCCCCATCTATTTCCCATGAAGTGATGGGACCAGATGCCATGATCATCATTTTCTGAATGTTGAGCTTTAAGCCAACTTTTTCACACTCCCCTTTCACTTTCATCAAGAGGCTTTTGAGTTTTTCTTCACTTTCTGCCATAAGGGTGGTGTCATCTGCATATCTGAGGTTATTGATATTTCTCCTGGCAATCTTGATTCCAGCTTGAGCTTCTTCCAGTCCAGCGTTTCTCATGATGTACTCTGCATAGAAGTTAAATAAGCAGGGTGACAATATACAGCCTTGACGTACTCCTTTTCCTATTTGGAACCAGTCTGTTATTCCATGTCCAGTTCTAACTGTTGCTTCCTGACCTGCATACAGATTTCTCAAGAGGCAGGTTAGGTGGTCTGGTATTCCCATCTTTTTCAGAATTTTCCACAGTTTATTGTGATCCACACAGTCAAAGGCTTTGGCATAGTCAATAAAGCAGAAAAGAGTTGGACATAGAGGGCAAACAAAATGAAAACCACAGTCACAGAAAACTAATCAAACTGATTACATGGACCACAGCCTTGTCTAACTCAATAAACTATGAACCATGCTGTGTAGGGCCACCCAAAACGGATGGGTCATGGTGGAGTGTTCTGACAAACGTAGTCCACTGGAGAAGGGAAGGGCAAACCACTTCAGCATTCTTGACTTGAGAACCCCATGAACAATATGAAAAGGCAAAAAAATAGGACATGAAAGATGAACTCCCCAGGTCAGTAAGTGCCCAATATGCTACTGGAGATCAGTGCAGAACTAACTCCAGAAAGAATGAAGAGACAGAGCCAAAGCAAAAACAACACCCAGTTGTGGATGTGACCAGTGATGGAATTAAAGTCTGATGCTGTAAAGAGCAATGTTGCATAGGAACCTGGAATATTAGGTACATGAATCAAGGCAAATTGGAAATGGTCAAACAGGAGATGGCAAGAGTGAACACCAACATTGTAGGAATCAGTGAACTAAAATGGACTGGAATGAGTGAATTCAACTCAGAGGATCATTATATCTACTTCTAAGAATCCCTTAGAAGAAATGGACTAGCTCTCATAGGCAGCAAAAGAGTCCAAAATGCAGTACTTGGATGCAATCTCAAAAACAACAGAATGATCTCTGTTCGTTTCCAAGGCAAAGCATTCAATATCAGAGTAATCCAAGTCTATGCCCCAATCAGTAATGCTGAAGAAGCTGAGGTTGAATGGTTCTATGAAAACCTACAAGACCTCCTAGAACACACACAAAAAAGGTATCCTTTCATTATAGGGGTCTGGAATGTAAAAGTAGGAAGTCAAGAGATACCTGGAGTAACAGGCAAATTTGGCCTTGGAGTACAAAAATGAAGCAGGACAAAGGCTAATGGAGTTTTGCCAAGAGAACGCACTGGTCATAGCTAACACCCTCTTCCAACAACACAAGAGAAGATTCTACACATGGACATCACCAGATGGTCAATACCGAAATCAGATTGATTATATTCTTTGCAGCCAAAGATGGAGAAGCTCTATACAGTCAACAAACACAAGAGTAGAAGCTGACTGTGGCTCAGATCATGAACTCCTTATTGCCAAATTCAGACTCAAATTGCAGAAAGTAGGCAAAACCGCTAGACCATTCAGGTATGACCTAAATCAAATCCCTTACAATTATACAGTTGAAAATAAAAGATGTGTATAAGAGACAGACACAAGAGTAGAAGCTGACTGTGGCTCAGATCATGAACTCCTTATTGCCAAATTCAGACTCAAATTGCAGAAAGTAGGCAAAACCGCTAGACCATTCAGGTATGACCTAAATCAAATCCCTTACAATTATACAGTGGAAGTGACAAATAGATTCAAGGCATTAGATCTGATAGAGTGCCAGAAGAACTATGGATGGAGGTTCATGACATTGTACAGGAGGCAGTAATCAAGACCATTCCCAAGAAACAGAAATGCAAAAAGGCAAAATGTTTGTTTGAGGAGGCTTTACAAATAGCTGAGAGAAGAGAAGCAAAAGGCAAAGGAGAAAAGGAAAGATATACCCATTTGAATGCAGAGTTCCAAAGAATAGCAAGGAGGGATAAGAGCGCCTTCCTCAGTGATCAGTGCAAAGAAATAGAGGGAAACAATAGAATGGGAAAGACTAGTGATCTCTTCAAGAAAATTAGAGATACCAAGGAAACATTTCATGCAAAGATGGGCTCAATAAAGGACAGAAATGGTATGGACCTAACAGAAGCAGAAGATATTAAGAAGAGATGGCAGGAATACACAGAAGAACTATACAAAAAAGATCTTCACAACCCAGATAATCATGATGGTGTTCTCACTCACCTAGAGCCAGACATCCTGGAATGCAAAGTCAAGTGGGCCTTAGGAAGCATCACTACGAACAGAGCTAGTAGAAGTAATGGAATTCCAGTTGAGCTATTTCAAATCCTAAAAGATGATGCTATGAAAGTGCTGCCTCACTATGCAAGCAAATTTGGAAAACTCAACAGTGGCCACAGGACTGGAGAAGGTCAGTTTTCATTCCAATCTCAAAGAAAGGCAAGGCCAAAGAATGCTCAAACTACCGCACAATTGCACTCATCTCACACAAGTAAAGTAATGCTCAAAATTCTCCAAGCCAGGCTTCAACAGTATATGAACCACGAACTTTCAGATGTTTAAGCTGGATTTAGAAAAGGCAGAGGAACCAGAGATCAAATTGCCAATATCCGTTGGATTATTGAAAAAGCAAGAGAGTTCCAGAAAAAAAACATCTACTTTTGCTTTATTGACTACATCCAATCCTTTGACTGTGTGGATAAAAACAAACCTGCCTCTTGAGAAACCTATATGCAGGTCAGGAAGCAACAGTTAACTCTGGACATGGAACAACAGACTGGTTCCAAATTGGGAAAGGAGTACATCAAGGCTGTTTATTGTTACCCTGCTTATTTAATTTATATGCAGAGTACATCGTGTGAAATGCCAGACTGGATGAAGCACAAGCTGGAATCAAGATTGGTGAGAGAAATATCAATAACCTCAGATATGCAGATGACACCACCCTTATGGTAAAAACTGAAGAAGAACTAAAGAGCCTCTTAATGAAAGTGAAAGAGGGGAGTGAAAAAGTTGGCTTAAAAGTCAACATTCAGAAAATGAAGATCATGGCATCTGGTCCCATCACTTCATGGCAAATAGATGGGAAAACAATGGAAACAGTGGCAGACTTTATTTTTGGGGGCTCCCAAATCACTGCAGATGGTGACTGCAGTCATGAAATTAAAAGATGCTTGCTCTTGGAAGAAAAGCTATGACCAACCTAGACAGCATATTAAAAAGCAGAGACATTACTTTGCCAACAGAGGTCTGTCTAGTCAAAGCTATAGTTTTTCCAGTAGTCATGTATAGATGTGAGAGTTGGACTACAAAGAAAGCTGAGTGCCAAAGAATTAATGCTTTTGAACTGTGGTATTAGAGAAGACTCTTGAGATTCCCTTGGACAGCAAGGAGATCCAATAGTCCATCCTAAAGAAGATCAGTCCTAGGTATTCATTGGAAGGACTGATGCTGAAGCTGAAACTCCAATCCTCTGGCCACCTGATGCAAAGAACGGACTCATCAGAAAAGACTGTGATTCTGGGAAAGTTGAAGGTGGGAGAAGAAGGGGACGACAGAGGATGAGATGGTTGGATGGCATCACAGATCCAATGGCCATGAGTTTGAGAAAGCTCTGGGAGTTGGTGATGGACAGGGAAGCCAGGCATGATGCAGTCCATGGGGTCGCAAAGAGTTGGACACGACTGAATGACTGAACTGAATGTAATCACTTAAAAAGGAGCTTGGGATGAATTCTCAAAACAGGAATGACCAACCAGCATAGGCCTTAGTTGACAGCCTGCTTAGAATTCTACAGTGGAACATTATCAGTTCAATTCTGCACACTCTGTTACTTAATGAGCATCCTTTGTGAAATATTTGAATGAGGCTGGTCCCCAGCTCAGAAATTATAGGAAGCTGAATACAAATCCACTCAGCCCTGTGGTCTCCCACAGGACTCTGTACATAATCTTCTTCATAGCACAAACCAGGCACTGTTGTGATTGTCTCTGTTTACATGTTCATATTCCCCACTAGGCCTGAACTTCTTCAGGATATCTTAGTCATGGATTGTTTAATTATAAGAGGAAAAAAAGAGCCTACTTTTTTTTAAGTGTAAGAGAAACTTAAGATGGCAGTAGCATCACTTAGACTACAATTTGGGGGTGTACAGGCAGTCCTTTCCAGAACTGTGAAGCTTCCAGTCTGTCTTCCTGCAGTCTTCTCTGTTTCATATCTACCAAGGTCCATAACTTTGGTCCTCCAACTCCTCTGAAAATCGTCCTCTTCTCCAACATAAACCATATTTAATGGATTCCAGAATTCACATTTTCCCAGATTTAACAGCTCTAAACTACAAAAATTTCTTTTTTTTAATTTATATTGAAGTATAGTTGATTTATAATGTTTGAGGTATACAGTAAAGTGATTCAGTTACAGGTAGGTCCTTGATGCTAATCTATTTTATATGTAGTAGTCAGTATCTGTTAATTCTAAATGCATCTCTCCTCCTCTTTCCCCTTTGGTAACCATAAGTTTGTTTTCTATGTGAGTCTATTTCTGTTTTGAAAATAAGTTCATTTACATATATATATACACATATATATACACACACACACACACCCGTATATATATTTCCAAATATAAGTGATATCATACCCAGGCTTCCCTGATGACTCAGCAGGTAAAGAATCTTCCTGCAATGCAGAAGACACAAGAGACTTGGATTCAACTCCTGGGTCAGGAAGATCCCCTGGAGGAGGAAATAGCAACCCACTCCAATATTCTTGCCTGAAAAATTCCATGGACAGAGAAGTCTGGCAGGCTACAGTCCAAAGGGTCACAAAGTGTTGGACATGACTGAATGACTAAGCACACACATAAGTGATATTTTATGATATTTGTCTTCCTCTAACTTACTTCACTCAGAATAATAACCTCTAGGTCCGTCTGCCTTGCTCCAAATGACATTATATCATTCTTACAGCTGAGTAACATTCCAGTGTGTGTGTGTGTGTGAGAGAGAGAATCCCATCTTCCTTATCTATTCAGTTGTGGATGGACATTTAGGTTGCTTCCATGTCTTGGCTACTGTGAATGGTGCTGCAGTGAACATAGGGGAGCATGTATCCTTACGAGTTATGAGTTTTGCCCAAATATACGCCCAGGAGTAGAATTGTTGGATCATATGGAAATTCTATTTTCAGCTTTTTTAAGGACCCTCCATACCATTCTCCATAGCTTCTGTACAAATTTACTTTCCCATCAACACCCTCTCTAGCTAATATTTGATGATGGCCATTCTGACTGGTAATAACTCACTGTAGCTTTGATTTGCATTTCTCTAATAACTGGCAATGTTGAACATCTTTTCATATAACTTTTGGCCATCTGTATGTCTTCTTTGGAGAAATGTCTACTCAGTTCTTCTATTTTTTGATTTTTTTTTTTTAATATTGAGCTATATGAGTTGCTTGTACATTTTGGAAATTAATACTTTTTCAGTCACATCATTTGCAAATATTTTATCCCGTTCTGTAGGCTGTCTTTTCATTTTGCTTATGGCTTCCTTTGCTGTTAAAAAGCTTTTAAGTTTAACTGGGTCCCATTTATTTTTGCTTTTTTCCCCATTATTCTAGGAGATGGATCCAAAAAATACTGCTGCAATTAACACCAAAGAGTGTTTGGTTTATGTTTTCCTCTAGGAGTTTTATAGTATCTGGTCTTACATTTAGATCTTTAATCTATTTTGAGCTTATTTTTGTATATGATGTTAGAGAATGTTCTAATCTCACCCTTTTACATGAACCTGACCAGTTTTTCCAGCACCACTAATTGAGAAGACTGTCTTTTCTCAGTTGTATATTCTTACCTCCTTTGTATAGATTAATTGACCATAAATGTGTGGGCTTATTTCTGAGCTCTCTATCATCTTCCATTGTTGTGTGTGTGTCTGTTTTGATTGGTGTAGCTTTGAGGTATAGTCTGAAGTCAGGGAGCATGATTCCTCTAGCACCATTCATTTTTCTTTAGATTATTTTGGCTATTCAGGGTCTTTTTTGTTTCCATACAAATTTTTAAAAATGTGGTTCCAGTCCTTTGAAAAATGCCATTGGTGATTTGATAGAGATTGCCTTGAACCTATAGATTGCCTTGGGTAATATGGCCATTTTAACAGTATTAATTTTCCAATCCAAGGACATGGTATATCTTTCCATCTTTTGTGTGGTCTTCAATGTCTTTCATCAGCATCTTATAGTTTAAAATAACAGGTCTTTTGCCTCCTTATATAGGTTTATTCCTAGGTATTTTATTCTTGATGCAGTGGTAAATGGGATTGTTTCCTTAATTTCTCTCTCAGATATTTCATTGTTAGTGTATAGAAATGAAAAAACTTTCTGTATATTAATTTTGTATCCTACAACTTTACCAAATTCATTGATGAGCTCTAGTGATTTTCTGGTGGCATTTTTAGGACTTTTTATGTGTAGTGTCATGTCATCTGTAAACAATTGAGTTTTATTTCTTCCTTCCCAATTTTGATTCCTTTTATTTCCTTTTCTCCTCTGAATACTGTGGCCAGGACTTCCAAAACTATGTTGAATAAAAATGGTGAGAGTGGGCATCCTTGTCTTGTTCCTGAGCTTAAAAGGAATGCATTCAGGCTTTCACCATTGAGTATGATGTTAGCTGTGGATTTGTTATATCTCATAAATATCTTAACTTTCAGTGACATCTGATGCAGTTGGGTCCATAAGTTTGCACCCAAACTTCAGAATAATATCACTACATTAGAGGAAAATTTTAAAAGTCACAGTAGAACATTGTTTTTTTTTTTTTTTCAAAGACCTGTTCCATCACCAATGTTCTCAATGGCACAGCAGATGATACAATACAGAAAAGGTGATTTCAAAGAGCTGAACTCTGAAGATGAAGTTTTAGGAACATCTTAATTTATTTTACTTATATTTCCCTTTTTATCAGAAATAGGGGAAAAGTTTTTTCAATAATCATAAAGTAAAAATTCTAAATGATGAAAAGCTATCATGTCATAGTGTAAGTGGCAGGTTGTGCCTCTCTGAGATATGGACTTAGAGTTGATAATGTCTTTCTCTTAATGATGGGCCATATTTGCTACTTCTCTATGACTCCAGGTTAAAGAAGGTTCTGGGAAGAAAAAAAAGAAGGTTCTGGGTTGCCAGGTCTTCAAGTCACAATTTAAAATGACAGTGAAGTACAAGCCCAATTCTGTCTGATTGTGTCAACTGCTTGTTTTATCTTCAAAATCCCAAGAGAGCACATTGGTCCCAGTTTCAGTCAGATGTCCACTCCAACTGAATCAGCCAGTGGATTAGAACTAGCCTGGATCAGAAGGGGAAAGCTCACAAGGACAAGATGGAGACATGGTTCGGGTGCCCAAAGATGAGGACAGAAGTGGCTCTGGACCGGGAGCAACGTGATCCATCCCAAGTGGTGGAAAGGTAACATAGGAACCAGACTCTTCACTTACTTGGCATTATTATTATTTGGGTTTGGTTTTGTTTAATTGCTAGTATCTCTTTTTGCAAACTCTCTCTTAGCAGACCACCTGGAGATTCTTTTCATAAGCTCAGTTCTCAACTAATTCTTTGGTTTTATCTAATAGAGCCCCGAGTTTAAAGATCTTCGAACACCATGCTCTTCCGAGTACCAAAGAGGCTGATATCTTGGAGGCGTCATTGCTCAGAATCTCTTATCACAAGAATTCTAGTATGATTCGGTCAAGAATCTAAGACCTTCATGTGAGATTCAGAAGGAAGAAGGTGGAGTCAGTCCTCTGACAGTAGCATGGGAGTCACATGGGGGATGGCATGTGTCAGATATGAAGCTTGCTGTTGGTTTCCTGTAGTCTCCCTGAGACTCATTCACTTAGGAGCTCCAGCCAGAAGAGGTAACTAACAGCAACTTACCTGTAATTTCTGCACTTTAGGATTCCTTGAAAGTCTGGAATGGCCATGCTGCCTTCTGCTCCCTAACCTCTTCAATAGTGATGTAACCTTCTAATCTCCTTTATTAAATGCTTTCTCATTCAAAATGCATAAGGTAGGCTTATGCTATCTTGACTGAACTGCCTGGTACATCCTTTCAAGTGGTAGTGGTGGATTAGTTGCTAAGTTGTGAATTTGTGTCCAACTCTTTGTGATCCCATGGACTGTAGCCCTCCAGACTCCTCTGTCCATGGGATTTTCCAGGTAAGAATACTGGAGTGGGTTGCCATTTCTTTCTCCAGAGGATCTTCCCAACTCAGGGATCAAACCCATGTCTCCTGCATTGGCAGGTGGATTCTTTACCACTGAGCATCCAGGGAAGCCCAGAGACTGAAGGTTCAATCCCTGGGTTGGGAAGGTCCACTGGAGAAGAGAATAGCTACCCACTCCAGTATTCTGGCCTGGAGAATTTCACGGACTGTATAGTCTATGAGGTTCCAAAGAGTTGGGCACGACTGAGTGACTTTCACTTTCACTTTCATATTAAAAACAAACACATAATATTAGTAGTGTTCCGAAACTCAAATGTGTACAAAATTATTTGGTGGACTGTGTAAAAATTCAGATGCAGCATTTCTTGAAAGAGCCCAGAAAGCTATATTTTTTATCAAGCATTCCAGGTGACTCTGATGCAAGTGGCCTAAGTCCACACTGAGAAATGCTGCTTTAATATTCAGGACCCCTGCTCTACGTGGACTCATACTGGAGAATATTCTGATACCCAGATTAATCACTCCAGGTAGGCAGCACACTTCGCAACCTAGTGGCAAAAACAAAGTTTATTCCAGTCTGTAAGTGCTCTCATCATATTCTTCAAATTACTCACTCACCACAAGCATGTTATCTCTGATAAATTACTTATCTACACAGTACAATAGAGTTTAAAGATGAAGAGGACAGGGTCAGACCTGGGATCAAAGTCGGGTTTTGCCACTTACTGGTATATGCTATTAAGCAGGTCATAACTTACTTATCCATCAACACCTACCTCACAGAGCTGATCATTATGTATATAATAGGATTAATGTTTACCTTCCCCTCTTATACCTGGAAATCCATAAAAATGGAAACTATATTTAATGTGTTTATTGCTTTATCATCATTCAACAAATAATTATTAATATGTGTCAGACTTTACACTAGATCCAAATGAGGATACACTGCTTAGCAGCAATGTTTAGAAGAATTCATGCTCACAAAACTTTTTCAGCAGCAGAAGCTAAGATCAGTAACTTGCTTTTAAGAGCCTATTGTAAATGGCAGGTACATTAGCAAGTCATAAAGGGCAAATAACAGTATGTTAAAAAATAATATTTCACACAATAATAGCAGCAGCCTATGTTATTAACAGAATAAAAGTGTGATGGGAAGGAAGTACTTAAGTCCTAGGTGTGAGCTACCCTCTGTCACACAGTGCTCATTACCAGCTGCACGGAAGCATGGCTCTTACGGCAACACGGGCTGAAAATGGTCTTATGGCCGCTCGAGGGCGGGGAGATCTTCTAATCTGGAGTTTTAATTTCTCATGCTCTATCTTGTGAAATGGGTCTAACATCCCCTTCCTAACATCCCCTTCCTTCTGGGTCTAACTTCCCCAGTTAGACCTGTATTAATATCACCTGTGAGGAAAGACCCTGGCCATCCACTCATTTGAAATGATGCAGCAGTTCACTTGATGAGACTAACATTCATCAAGTAATTGCAACAGTGAATGGCTGTTGAAATTGATAATAGGCTGTCATTCCTGAGCTTCTGATCTGACCTGAGCCCCACTGATGCAGAAGGACAGAAGACACCCCCATAGACTGAAAGAAATTCTTATTCCCTCTTCCACTCGCAACATACGTGAGCAGACAGCAAGGCTGATGGCAGAGAGCTTCTGTCTGCACCTTCCTGTACTTAAAGTGACCAGGACAGACCTTGAGAAATATTGGGGCATAATTCACCTCCAACAACCCAGGCCTCTCTTCACCAGGTCCCTTACAATCAATTGCAATATGCTTCCCAACACACAAACATCCAGAGTGACTGACTCATAGGCTTCTACTTTCCATGTAGTTACATCAGCCTTTTGATTTTTTACAAATAGCTAATATGCATGGAAAGAAAGTAAAAGTGGTAGTTGCTCAGTCATGTCTGACTCTTGGCAACCCCATGGACTGTAGCCTGCCAGGCTCCTCAGTCCATGGAATTCTCCAGGCAAGAATACTGGAGTGGGTTGCCATTTGCTCCTCCAGGGGATCTTCCTGACCCAGGGATTGAACCCAGGTCTCCCACATTACAGGCAGATACTTTACTATCTCAACCACAAGGCAATCCCAAATGAATATGGAATCTCTGCTGGGAGCCAGCACGGGAGATCCCACCCATGACAAGGTCATGTGGAAGAGCCTGACAGGGCAAGGCGGATCAGGTCTCAAGCGGTCCTCTGCCCGAGCATCTACCCTGAAACCAGAATCTGTCTGTTTTATTATTTCATGTCTCTCACCAACACCTCTGACATTAACAGGGGGCTATCCCCAACCACTTTTCTCTAAAGAAAATTAACTTAGAGCTCTAGTTAATGTCTCCTGGGTGTAATTGGAGTGTTCCAATTCAAACCCCTCTCATAGCTTTCTAACTTGCCTGACAGCTTTGTCCGGACTTTTACAACTGTGCATAAGATTGTTTACAGCCTCCCAACCGCGAGAGGCACGAGAAGCTTAAAAATTCTAGGAATGTAGAGCCTTTTGAGGAGTTAAAAATCATTAGAATAGAACTGATTAAGGGTTTCATTGTTGAGCCAATACTTGCTGCCAAGTTTTCATATCCTTTATTTGTTGTGTACCCGGGAGAGCATTAATTAATATAGTTGGTATATAGAAAAAACAAGTAGCAACATAGATCTTTGAGTGAAGTACTTTCTTTCTTGTAACCCACTGCACCTTTGTTCTATAAGGATGTAACTTTAGTACTTTGAGGGTGATCCAGATTAAAGAACAACACTTCAGGGAAAATGAGATTAACATTCATCAAGGAAGGGAGCCATAAAATGTTAACAGGCCTCTTGGCCAGAAGATAATGTAAATCACCTGAGACCTTTTGTATACGGAAAGACATGCAGAAAGAAAGCCTGGTATCGGTAAGGGTCAGGACTGCTGCCCCTGCATGACTCTACATCTTCCATTATGTAAAACTTAGGGTATATAAGCACCTTTTGAAAATAAATTTATGGGGTTTTTGCACAAGCTTGGCCTCCCCCATGTCAACTCTCTCTCTTTCTCCCTTTTCCTCCCTCTCTTTTTCAGGTTGATCCCTTGGAACACAGAGGCTCTTTGCATTCACTTTTCTGCCCGGGCTTCTAAGACCCACGAGAGAGGGAGCCCAAGGCGGGGCACTCTCCGCTATTCAAGCGGGCACCTGTGGCCTACGTGAACAGAGCAAGTCTCTTGTCTTGAGACTTTATTAGCTTTCCGTGTAAACCAAGGAATATCAGCCTCTTTTCTCCTCATTTTTTCACTACATTATTCTTTCCTAATCTCTCTTTATATCTCTAAATAAATAAATCTCTCCTCGCCGACGCCATCTCCCCTTCGAATTCCCTGGATCCACCAGGGCTGGACCCAGGCAAATCTCCCCAACCCAGGGATCGAACCCATGTCTCTCATGTCTTCTGCGCTGGCAGGAAGGTTCTTTACCATTACGGCCACCTGGGAAGCCCCATATGCATTGAGTGCTTACTAAATTCCAGGTACCAGCAAGCACCTTGCATGCATTATCATATTGATTTTCCCCATTATGAAATGGCACATTTTTCCTGCCTTACAGAGGAGGAAATGGGGACCTAATGCCATACAGCAAGAAGAGCTGCAGCCTTTGCTTCATCTGACTTGAGCATGCCCATTCTCCACCCTCTCCTGCTTCTGCCTCCCTCGACTGATCTGTGAAAAGGAAGCGTTACACAGAGTTAGAGCAGCGGCTGGCAAAGTTTTTCTATAAAGGTCCAGACAAAGGTAAACACATTAGTCTGCCCATTCTGGGGTTCTACCATGACTACTGCTCTGTGGTTTACCATAAAACAGCCAGAGGCAAGAGGAAAACAAGTGGGCGTGGTGGTTGTCTTCCCTTGAGTGAGTAAAAGTCAGTCATGTCTGACTCTTTGCAACCCCATGGACTATATAGTCCATGGAATTCTCCAGGCCAGAATACTGGAGTGGGTAGCTGTTCCCCTCTCCAAGGGATCTTCCCAACCCAGGGACTGAACTGAGGTCTCCCACATTGCAGGCAGATTCTTTACCAGCTGAACCACTAGGGAAGCCCAAGAATACTCGAGTGGGTAGCCTATTCCTTCTTCAGGGAATCTTCCTGACCCAGGAATCAAACCGGGGTCTCCCGCATTGCAGGTGGATTATTTACCAGCTGAGCTACTAGGGAGTCCCTGTTTTCCCTTAAAACTTTATTTACAGAGGCAGGCAGTGGAATGGGTTTTGCCTGAAGATCATCTTTGCAAAACCCTGAGTCAGAGGAATGTCAAGCCATACAGATAAAGCTATCAGGCTCAGCAGAAAGGCAGCCTTGCCTCAGTTGTCTGGGGTTTCTGTGGGACCAGATCCAGGAGACACAGGTTTTGCATATTTTCTACAAGCTTCTGTCCTGAGCAAGGGATGACTAAGATGGGCCCCAGGAAGCTCCTGATGTCTATTACTGAGAAGAGAGATTTCAGACTCATCAGTTTCTCTCACTGCCAAGCCCCCATGTCAAAACTCAGGGCCTCAAGCATTACCCACACTTCCTTCTAAGATGCCCCCCCATGCACTACTGACACCAAGTATAACTCATGAGGCCCTACTGTATAGCAAAGAGAACTCTATTCAGTGCTCTGTGGTCACCTAAATGGGAGTGAAAGGAGTGAGAGTGTTAGTCGCTCGGTCCTGTCTGACTCTTTGCCACCCCATAGACTGTAGCCTGCCAGGCTCTGTTGTCCATAGAATTCTCAAGGCAAAAAATACTAGAGTGGGCAGCCATTCCTGTCTCCAGGGGATCTTTCTGACCCAGGGATCAAACCCAGGTCTCCTGCATTGCAAGCGGATTCTTTATCATCTGAGCCACCAGGGAAGCCCTAAATGGGAAAGAAATACAAAAAAGAAAAAGAGGGGATATATACATACTTATCCCATCACTTCATGGGAAATAGATGGGGAAACAGTGGAAACAGTGCCAGACTTTATTTTTTTGGGCTCCAAAATCACTGCTGATGGTGACTGCAGCCATGAAATTAGAAGACGCTTACTCCTTTCCAGTACTTTGGCCACCTCATGCGAAGAGTTGACTCATTGGAAAAGACTCTGATGCTGGGAGGGATTGGGGGCAGGAGGAGAAGGGGACGACCGAGGATGAGATGGCTGGATGGCATCACTGACTCTATGGATGTGAGTCTGAGTGAACTCCGAGAGATGGTGATGAACAGGGAGGCCTGGCGTGCTGCGATTCATGGGGTCGCAAAGAGTCGGACACGACTGAGCGACTGAACTGAACTGAACTGATAGCTGATTCACTTTGCTGTACAGCAAAACTAACACAACATTGTATAGTAACTATACTCCAACCAAAATTAATTAAAAAATAAAATTCTCCCCCCCAAAAGTAATACTATTTCAGAAAGAATGTATTTTACCATAAAATTCTTAGAAAATAAATGTATCATTTAAAATGGCTATGTCAACTACTAAAAAATTTTAAATTCTTAAAATAAAGTTTAACGAATGAAATAAGATGTCCCCCGGTCAGGGTCCCCTTCTCCCTGTACACATCTCCCTCATGTGGATGAAGGTCAGTGACACTAGAAATACAAAACAAAACAGGAACAACAACTGGAAAAGTAAAGCCTGCTCTGCTGGTGAGAGCAATAATATTCAGAGCATGTGCGTATATACAACATCTACCATTTATGCGCAAAGACCATGCAACACAACAACAATTATGAATACTGATTGGGAGATAACAACTTTTTTGTATACTGTATTTGATTACAACAATGAACTGCGTTCACACTCTCAGCCTTCACAGTCTGTTGCACATGAAGCATGAGTGTGTCAGCTCACAATTAAATATCATGATATAGAGCATCAGTCCCCATCTCTCATTTTCTCTCACATTTTTCAGATAATCCATACAGAGCCCACACCAATAAAAGAACAAATCTTCTTGCTATAAGTTAGCATGCTATAATGTGAATGGAACACCGGACTTAGAATATTAATTGCAAGCCATTTATCAATGTGTCAGGCACAGTCCTCAACAGATTGCATAAATTATCTCCTATTAACCTCAGCAACTTCATGATGGGTACTATTATCATCTCTAGATCATAACTGAAGACACTGAGGCTGCCCTCAGAAAAAGTCTTTTCCATTGCTTTCACGACAGTATAGGATTTTGCTTAACCTCTGCAAAAAAAAAAAAAAAAAATTCATTGTACCTTTAGGAACTGACAAAAAACTCTTAAAATCTCAAAGTCTCCTGTCATGAGCTCAGGGTCCTCTATAAACTGCAAAGGAGCTCCTCTGAGATCATCACATTGTCACTTGACTCTGATGTCAACCTCGAATGAAAAAGCAGAATGATCTGAGTGGGTCTGCATGCCAGACACTGACAGTTCCTTTCAAGGCCTTAGAAAGAAGGAAGAGAGCAGTTAAAGGCAAAGGATTAGATTCTACATGGCAACATGGGTAGATCTTAAAAGGACAATGTTGATTTTAAAAAAATGAGTACGTGAGATACTTGACATCATATCACTTACCTCATGTAAAAGCACATGTGTGTAAAACTGCAATGCACATTTTTGAATACAGACACACAGCAAAGGAGTATGAATTGGATGATTAGAATGGTTGCTGTGAGGAAGGGAGGGAAATGGGAGTACGTACAGAATAGGGATAAGAGTAAAGACAAAAAATAAAATAAAATAGCAGAGGTCTTGAAAGTAACAGAGACCATGCACCTGAATCAAGATATGTCACTATTCAATCTACTGAAACTGAGGTCTAAGAAAGAAAACAGAAAAAAAAAAAAAAAAAGTGTCCCATCCAAAGGATAAACAGACAATGAAAATGATCATGATAAATAGATCTGTGTAGGAAAGGTAGGGGTTGATCTAGTCTCAATCCACTCTGTCCCCCAAACAGTACCATCTTGGCTTGTAGGAAATAAAGAATGTCTGTAATGTAGCCTTGACAAAACAAGGGCACAGCCACCAGCAACGCAGAATCACTCTTATTGAGCAATGATCCTGGCTCAGTAGTATTTTCTCAGGGATAAACCGACAGCTCAGTAATAGATCGAACAGACACAGCCATTAATACATCTGCTGTACTAATACATTTCTTAAATTAACACTGTATAAAATTAAATGTCACGCAAACAAGATAGGCTTGTTCATTAAATAGAGTTGAGGAGAGGGAAAGGGTAGTGATCTCTGAAGCTAACGGGTATCTTGAGTCAGACCAGACATATTGAAAATCTTCCTAGCATTGGCTAATGCAAATGGGGGGAAATTTTGTCATCTCCCAGTCAGACTGGGAAGGAAAAAAAAAAAAAGGTTAGATCATGACATAAGAGGAGTCTTTGCTTCTCAATTTTGCAAACATCACATGTCTGATGGGCTCTTGATGAGTCACTAGCTGTCTCAAAATCCAAAGGCTACAGAATAAAGTAAGAACAGAGAAAGAGAGCTGAGTTCTCTCACACAGCTCAGCTGACACTGGAGTTTTGAAGAAATTCATTTACTTTGAAATATATGCCTGACAGCCTATTCTCAAAGCAAAGTACCCTACTTCTATTGTCACCATTACAACCTCACTAGCCAAGAACGTCAACATGGCCATGACAGTCTCCCAAGGAATGCTTACGTGCTCAAGAGCTATACCAACATCTGGTAGATCGCTTGAATGAGAAGTCTAAATAAGTACTGAGGTGAGGTGAGGTGAAGTCGCTCAGTCGTGTCCGACTCTTTGCGACCCCGTGGACTGTAACCTCCTAGGCTTCTCCGCCCATGGGATTCTCCAGGCAAGAATACTGGAGTGGATTGCCATTTCCTTCTCCAGGGGATCTTCCTGACCCAGGGATTGAACCCAGGTCTCCTAGCACTGACAATTGCAAGAATGACAATGAATTTCAAGAGGCTGGAAATCCAACAATGTCTACCAGTCCAGTAACAAGGGCAAGGCTCAGTTTCTGCTTTTCATCATTTCTCATCTATCTGTGAGACCAAAGTATAGAGTACTGTGTCTGGATGGCCTGGTTCAGTTCAGTTCAGTTCAGTCTCTCAGTTGTGTCTGACTCTTTGCGACCCCATGAATCGCAGCACACCAGGCCTCCCTGTCCATCACCAACTCCCGGAGTTCACTCAGACTCACATCCATCGAGTCCGTGATGCCATCCAGCCATCTCATTTTCTGTCATCCCCTTCTCCTGCCCCCAATCCCTCCCAGCATCAAAGTCTTTTCCAATGAGTCAACTCTTCGCATGAGGTGGCCAAAGTACTGGAGTAGGGATGTTAAAAAAAAAAATTTTGGTTCTAGAAGAGGACAGTCCTAGGGATGAATTCTATGTCTGCCACTGTAGCAGCTGTATGAATTTGGGCGAACGACATATCTTCTCTAAGCTTTAACTTTCTCACATGTGAAAGGGGAAAAACTAAATGAGACAGTATGTATAAACATTCAGCATAGATAGTTAAATTCAGTTACGTACTTAATAAATATCATCTATTACTAAAATCACTTGCCAGTGGATCCTGAAGGATGTAGCTGGGTAGCATCTATTGATCATCCAGTACATGTCAAGCATGGTGTAGACACTAGAGAAACATAGATGAACAAGCCACAGAGCTGGATAATCCTACCTGTGAGTTTCTCAGTTGTTTGAATTACAGCTTCTGAGACCAACCATTATCTCTACTAAATTCTACATTGTCACTGGCAATAAATCAATATACTCAAAAGGAAGGACGTCTGTTTTCTGTGCCCATCTCACCAATATCAATTTGCCATCAAGTGAAGCATGTGCACAAAAATGTGAGAAATGGAGAACAATTAAAAATAAAGCAGAGGGGCACAGAATTGCTCTCAGAAGGTAGGAGTCT
This sequence comes from Cephalophus harveyi, assembly GCA_006410635.1. Taxonomy (NCBI): domain Eukaryota; kingdom Metazoa; phylum Chordata; class Mammalia; order Artiodactyla; family Bovidae; genus Cephalophus; species Cephalophus harveyi. The sequence continues at coordinate 262,905 of SJYT01079160.1, read as the reverse complement.
GTAACTTTAAAGCAGCTATCACTTACTAAGTGCTTACTGAATGCCAGGCACTGTGCTTTGTACCTTATATTGAACTCCCCTCCCACCCTATGACGCCTAATGCCTTGGTTTTACCTAAAGCTTTGGTTTTACTCCCCTTGACAAGCACCAGCTGTCCAGCCCAGGGGCCCATCGACCTCCTACCTCAATCCTAGAACACTCATTTCTTTTCTGTTTCTATACTAGTACCCTTCAAAAGGCATTTTGATCAACAGATGGCTTATGTGATTCTTGAACCCAGGTGCTGTACCTTGGCTGCCGCTAAGAGGGCAATGTGTCATTAACACAAACACCTTTATGAGAGCAGGTGACACAGACGAGCGAAATGGACTGGGTACAAGATAATAAGGTGTGGTAAAAGCTGTGCAAAGTTGGTGTGTGTATGTTTCATATCACGTAAAGGAATGAGCAGGTACTCAGTACTGACCATTTTCCCCACAGTGACGCACGAGCACACATTGCCAGATTTTCTAGCATTTAAAGAAACAATGGAAAAATAGATAAATAAAAATAAAAAGAGGGGGGAAAAAAAGAAGCAATGTAAATATCATGGGGCAGCAGAGATTGGATGAAGATGATCGAAAGGTATAAACTAATTATAAAATAAAGTAGTAGGGGTACAAGGTACAATATGTTTAATATAATTAGTACTGTTGTATGTTATACATGAAAATTGTTAAGAGAGCAAATCCTAAGAATTCCCATCACAAGGAAAAATATAGTTTTCTTTTTCTTGTATCTTGTATCTATATGAAATGATGAATGTTCACTCAACTTGTAGTAATCATTTCATGATATATGTAAGTCAATTCATTATGCTGTACACCTTAAACCTGGAATGGCTATTCACTCCAATATTCTTGCCTAGAGAACCTAACGGGCTACAGTCCATATGGCCAAAAAGAGGTGGACATGACTGAGTGACTAACACACACACACCTTAAATTTATACAGTGCTGTATATCAATTATACCTCAATACAAGTGGAAAAATAAACAATGTAAACATAAAATTTTATGTACATTTTTTTCAAATTTTCAAACATATTGTCAATCTAAAACTAGCCAGTTTTTTAACATGGGTGTCTGTGTTTTGAGCTCTCATATCTATCAAAAGTCAGAATTTCTTTTGTCTTCCCAGGTAACGCATTTCTCTTTTACTGGTTCACTTTTTAATAGTTTTATAAATTCCCTGATGTTCAAGCTGGTTTTAGAAAAGGCAGAGGAACCAGAGATCAAATTGCCAACATCCGCTGGATCATGGAAAAAGCAAGAGAGTTCCAGAAAAACATCTATTTCTGCTTTATTGACTATGCCAAAGCCTTTGACTGGCTGAGCACCGAAGAATTGATGCTTTTGAACTGTGGTGTTGGAGAAGACTCTTGAGAGTCCCTTGGACTGCAAGGAGATCCAACCAGTCCATTCTGAAGGAGATCAACCCTGGGATTTCTTTGGAAGGAATGATGCTGAAGCTGAAACTCCAGTACTGTGGCCACCTCATGCGAAGAGTTGACTCATTGGAAAAGACTCTGATGCTGGGAGGGATTGGGGGCAGGAGGAGAAGGGGACAACCGAGGATGAGATGGCTGGATGGCATCACCGACTCGATGGACATGAGTCTGAGTGAACTCCGGGAGTTGGTGATGAACAGGGAGGCCTGGCGTGCTGCGATTCATGGAGTTGCAAAGAGTCGGACACGACTGAACGACTGAACTGAACTGAACTGATATTTTCTAATGTCTACCCCATTCGGGTATAAGCTCCTTGAAAATACAGTTTCTTTCACAATTCTAAGCCTCTGGTTCAAATTAGTGTGCAGGATTTATAAAGAGAGAAAAGGGGGTTGATTTTTCCTGAAAGATGATGCCAAATGTGCTCATTAAACAGTCAACATATATTCCTTGAGCACTTTTCATCATAGCCAGGAATGGTGTTAGACATTAGGATTACAGCAGTGAAAATGATGATATACTTTGAATCTCCCCATTTCTACTGGCAGTGGGAGAGCTTTCCTAGTCTTTTTGGCACTTACTTGTATCAATTCAGTCAGTTGCTCAGTCATGCCCAGCTCTTTGAGACTCCATGGACAGCAGCACGCCAGGCTTCCCTGTCCTTCACCAACTCCCAGAGCTTGCTCAAACTCATGTCCATCGAGTAGGTGATGCCATCCAACCATCTCATCCTCTGTTGTCCCCTTCTCCTCCTGCTTTCAATCTCTCCCAGCGTCAGGGTTGTTTCCAATGAGTCAGTTCTTCGCATCAGGTGCCCAAAGTATTGGAGCTTCAGCTTCAGCATGAGTCCTTCTAGTGAATATTCAGGACTGATTTCCTTCGGAATTGACTGGTTGGATCTCCTTGTAGTCCACGGGACTCTCAAGAGTCTTCTCCCATACCACAATTCAAAAGCATCAATTCAGAACACCAATATAGTATAGTAAGGCATACATATGGAATTTAGAAAGATGGTAATGATAACCCTGTATGTGAGACAGCAAAAGAGACACAGATGTATAGAACAGTCTTTTGGACTCTGTGGGAGAAGGAGAGGGTGGGATGACTTGAGAGAATGGCATTGAAACATGTATAATATAAGAAACGAATCACCAGTCCAGGTTTGATGCAGGATACAGGATGCTTGGGGCTGGTGCACTGGGATGACCCAGAGGGATGGTACAGGGAGGGAGGTGGGATGGGGAACACGTGTACACCCATGGCGGATTCACGTTGATGTATGGCAAAACCAGTACAATATTGTAAAGTAATTAGCCTCCATTTTTTAAAAAGCATCAATTTGCTCAGCTTTATGGTCAACTGTCCATACACCCTCTATTATTTGGACTTCCCTAGTAGCTCGGCTAGTAAAGAATCCACCTGCAATGCAGGAGACCCTGGTTCAATTCCTGGGTTGGAAGATCCCCTGCAGGAGGGCATGGCAACCCACTCTAGTATTCTTGCCTGGAGAAGCCCCAGGGACAGAGAAGCCTGGCAGGCTACAGCCCATGTGTTCGCAAAGAGTCAGACACAACTGAGATTTAGCAGTTCAGTAATATACAAAGTTTTGGAAGAAAAAAATACTGATTTACTGACCTGATTGAAAGTAGACATATTAATCAACACTCTTAGTTCAGAGCAGCAGTGTCAATCTTAAAATACTAGCAAGGAAGTGAGATGGAGAGAAAGGGAGAGAGAGAGAAAATGAGAGAAGAAAGGAAGGGAGGACAGAGGAAGGAAAGAAAGAAGGGAGATGGGAGGGAAGAAGAGATAGAGAGAAGGGGAAAGGGGGAATTTGCTCATATAACCTAAAAATATTGGGATAAATTTTAGGGCTTCAGGCACAGCAGGACCCATGAACTCAAGCATTTTCATCATAATTCAGTTCTTAGGCTCCAGCCATGTGTATAAACATTATGATCCCTGGCAGCACAAGACACATTCGAGATCTCAGCAATATCAGAGGAAAAAGAACATCTCCAACAGCACTGGTGGAAAAGTTCTAGGGAGGATTCTCATTAGTTTACATTGCTCACATATTTTTAAATGAACCAGGAGTCACAGGAAAAGGATTCTGTTAACATCACAGGGAAGGAAAAAGCAAACCAACATATGTCCCCTATGATAGTAATAAAGCAAAAGCCATCAAAGCAACATGATGTTCCTGACAATCCTTAGGAAATGAATCTAGACTGGGAACTCTGTGAGTTAAGTCAAAAACACTCCATGTTAAGTCAGCAAAAAGGAAACACAGACATTAGTTTGTTTCCCAGGATGCATTGGTTATGTTTGACTCCAAGTATCATCAAGTTTTACATTTAATTTCTACCACAGAATCTCTCAGAGAGTATTCCAAACAAAGGAGCTCACTTTTTAGTATGTTTGAATCAACAACAGAGTTTGCTGAAGGTATTCAGTAGTCAATTAAGTGCGGGAACCTTTTGGTTATACAAGGTTAAACAGATTCCTTAACTGAAGAATTTCTCAGAGGTTGTGGTCTGTGATTGTGTATCATAAATTATCTAAGGTGGTGATTTAGACTGTCTTCGTTCCCAGATTAACTCAGCCATGAAACACTCTGGTTCACAGAGTGTCTTGTAGGCCTGATGTTCTACGGAAGACATGCTTGAATTCTGCACTCCACGGGGAGATGACAATGACCTGTTTTCTCTGTGCCTTTGAAACGTGATGGATAGTGGTGTGAAAGCAGCATAGATTTTCACATCAGCACTGTGTTTGACTTCGTCACCTTTGTGCTTAGTCACTCAGCCGTGTCCGACTCTTTGCAACCCATGCACTGTAGCCCACCAGGCTCCTCTGCCCGTGGGATTTCCCAGGCCAGAATCCTGGAGTGGGCTGCCATCTCCTTCTCTAGAGGGTCTTCCCGACACAGGGATCAAATCTTAGTCTCCTGCATTGCAGGTGGACTTTTTGCCATCTGAGTTACTAAGAAGCCCACTCGTTCATTACCTTTAGCCTAGATCAAATTACTTAAAACTCTCTGAACTTCTTCACCTATATAAAATGAGGTATTATGGCTTATAAGATAATATACAACAAAAAGTCTAGGACAACGTACCCTCACAGAATACACTTGTTAAAGTTACTTTCATTTTAAATTGATCTAGACATGATAAAAACTTTCACCAAATGTAGCAAGCTCCAACAAAATCTGCACAAAACTCTAATAATGCCTTCTCTGATTTTGCCTCTTTCCTTAATAACAGTATATTTAGACAGCTTTAAAAAAAAAAAAAGAGTGATATCTGTAACTTACAGTAAATCTTCACCTAAATTATTCAAGCTATTTGTTTATAAACGGCACAGCCAGTCAAACATGAAGTTTAAATTGGAAAATCAATTTCCCTGGAAAATATTTCAGGCTATATGGAGTGTCCCAGAGAGTCTGATGGCTGCAATGATTTTTTTTGTTTGTTTTCATGACATCACTCACGTAAGACAGCACTGCAGGACTAACACAGACACAGTCCTGAATTACAAGGATAGTAAGACATGAAAAAATTGACTTGCCCCTCTTTAGAAGGATTCCCTTATTTCTTTCACCTCTTCACTGTCATCACCTCCGGAGCTAATATGCCAGATAAGTGCAGATTTGCTGCAGGAATGTGATCAAAGATTATCAATTAAAATTTATCCAAGCCTCAGATTCATAGTGATCTAACAGTTTCAGTATTTTAAAAAATCTGTCATAAATTCATCTTTAAGGAAGTCATAACTCGAAAACCATATGATAAATAATGAACCAAATTATAGTTTTCAGAATTATAATTACATTAGCAGATACTACTGATTATCCAATGGTTATCTTCCTCTTTTCCCTTCTAACAGAATAAGAAATTGTATTCTGGCCTCTGCCCGGCTCCCTCATGGGCTTTGGAGGTGCCGTAAGAGATGGATGACTCTCTCGGGTCTAAGTCAAACGTGTGTGTGCATACAGGGTACAGGGGTGAGCATGTAACACAATTCTGGCCAAGATATGAGAAGTCCATTAAAAGGTTTTCAGGGCTTCTCTGGTGGCTCAGTGGTGAAGAATTCACCTGCCAGGGTAGGAGACACGAGTTCGATCTCTGATCTGGTAAAATTCCACATGCCAGGGAGCACCTAAACCCATGCACCATAACTCTAGATCCTGCACTCGAGAGCCTGGGAGCCAACTACTAAACCCATGCGCCGCAGCTACTGAACTCTGCACAACCTAGAGCCCGCGCTCCACAAGAAGGGCAGCCACTGCGATGAGAAACCAGTGCACCGCGGGGAAGAGTGGTGGCCACTCTGCAACTAGAGAGTCCCTGCAGCGACAAAGCCCACCACAGCCAAAAATAAATACATACGTTCATTTTATTTAAAAAAAAAAAAGGTTTTCAAATGAAGAAATTTCATTCTTGACAAAAAGAAAAGAGGGATAGGTCCCTCTTCTTCCTACAGATGTTGCCATGTGTGGATCTAACATCTGGACCCACTGCAGTCACCTTGCTTCCAGCATAAAAATGAAGACAATTGCAAGAGATGGCAAAAGACAGAGATTTTAAGAAGCCCAACTTCTTCAGCCAGCTCTGAATTCCTTCCTACCTCTGGGCATCCTGGTGTGAGATGAGTATTTTTCCTAATTATTTTTGCTATCCGAGTTGCTGATTATTACAGGACAAGGCATCTGATACAGAGGCCTCAAAGAAAACAACAAAAGCATGGTGGATACTACTGTAAACCCCCAATGTCTACGTTCCCTTTCTACCTCACTGATATTACTCTCCATCCTGTTTCAAGTAGCCCAACTGCAGAAACACAGTCATTTGCAGACAATAAAATGTACACGGATCCCTACTATTGGAACTGATGAGAAAGGAACTATTTGTCTTATTAAAATAAATTTGAAAAGGAGAGATGGCTCTCAGTGCCCTTTGCCTTTGGTTTTTTTCACCTTCTTCCTGCTTGATACATGGACTATATGCTCAGAGGTTGAGCCACCAATATGCTAAGGGTGATAGAACGGTAAACCAGAAGGAACCTGGAATCTTGATGCCTTCCTTGACCAGCTATGCTGTTCCTGGAAAACATCACTCCAGACTTCTGTGGCAAACAAAGAAAGCCCTGCCTGAACAAGTCCTTAGAGGTCTGCTTCACTTGTATAGCTGATGCAACCTCAATACAAAAATAATAAGCTATTCACTTATCAGCAAATAGCAAAACAAATTAAAGATTGGGAGGACTATAATGAATGGATAAAGGGGTGGACCCATGCAGAAATAAACTGCCTGGGTTTGAAAGCTGGCTCTGGCTTTTGTAAGCATAGGACTTTAGTTGTTATTTAATTTCTTAAGGCCTTGGCTTCCAGGTAAAATTGGAATGATAATAAAAGTAAATTTACTCCAAAGAGTTATGAGAATTTAATAAGACAATCCATATGGGGGAAAAAATGAGCCTGGAACACAACATTACTTCATCCAAGAACTATTGAACCATGTACCAGACCATGTTCTAGGTACTAGGACTCTAACAGTCGACACAGCTAACAAAAAGCCCCATTCTTACAGGGTGTGCATCCTGTTGAGAAAATAGATAGTGAACAACATAAGAAAGAAATGCATGCAGTGTGTTAGATAGAGCTAAGAGCTATTCAAAATGAATAAGCTGGGGAAGAGAAAGAGAGAGTAGCTGGGGTGGAGACTTGTAATTCTAAACAGAGTGGATGAGAACAGCCTCACTGAGAAGGTGATATCCTTGTAAAGATCTGAAGGAGATTAAGAGAAGGAGTCATGTGAATCCCTGGGGAAAAGGCCTACTATGCAAAGGGAAAAGCTAGTACCCGAGGGAGAGCATCCCAAGGAAAACAATACGCAGCAGAGATTTTAACAACTAGCTTGAAATAGTTTATTCATGTTCAGAAGCTAGTCTAGAAGCTTTAGATTTCCAGCCAACTCTTTCTAGATCATTAGAATACAAAATGAATATGAAAATAGTGAAAATGCCTATATGAAAATTTCCCCATGCTCGATTTCTCTGTGTTCTCTCTAAAGTATCAATGTATTATATGGATACTTCACATGCATTACATGGCCAAATGACTGGCCCTGTCTTAGTCAGCTCAAGCTGTCATAACAAAATGCCACTGACGGTAACTTAAACATTTATTTCTCACAGTTCTAGAGGTGAATGTCCAAGGTCAAGTGTCTGGCATATAGTAACTGTTCAGTTAATATCATTTTTCTGTTATGTTAAAGTGGCCAAAAAAAAAAAAAGATGGAGAGAATGAAAAGATAGGGGGCTGAGAGATGACATCCAAGAAGGACATACATATGGGGATAAAAGAAGGTGTTCTTGAATTCGTGGAGAGACAAATCAGTATCCCAATGGTTTGTTCATGGGCTGGGCTACTTGCAACTCAGAAGTGGGCAACTTCTGTTCGAGGTGAAAGGTCATGGGAAGTGACTCAGATGCTTCCAAATGACTGTTTCTTTGCAGCTACCTCTTAAAATGGAATCACGCCATTTAGGAAACAGGGAGTTAGAAAAATACCACTGTGAGCAACAGGTTGTTATTATTATTATTATTATTCCTATTTTGAAGTGGTTTCTCTGTGAGAGGTACTGAAATTAAGCCATTGCATATATGAACCTTTTTTCATTTTTTTTTTTGGCCTGCATCTCACAACACGTGGAATCTTAGTTCCCCAGCCAGGGATTGAACTCACATCCCATGCTACAGTGGAAGCATGGTGTCTTAACCACTACGTCAATAGTCAAGTCCCTAATTCTTCTTTATTTGTACCATCTTTCTCAAATTGCAACCAAGAAGGGTTCTACACTTTTAAAGATTCATGGGATTCGACTGGACCTGCCTGGATAATCCAGAATAATATCCCCATTCCAGAGTCCTTTTGCAATGTAAAGTGACAAATTCACAAGTTCTGAGAATCAGGGCATGATCAGCTTGCAGGGGCATTTTTCTGCATACCATGCTGTTGTTGTTCAGGTGCTCAGTCATGTCTGACTCTTTGCGACCCCATGGACTGCAGCACGCCAGGCTTCCTTGTCCTTCACCATCTGCTGGAGTTTGCTCAAACTCATGTCCATTGAGTTAGTGATGCCATCCAACCATCTCGGCCTCTGTCGTCCCCTTCTCCTCCTGCCTTCAATCTTTCCCAGCATCAGGGTCTTTTCTAATGAGTTGGCTCTTTGCATCAGGTGGCCAAAGTATTGGAGTTTCAGCATCAGTCCTTCCAATGAATATTTACAGTTGATTTCCTTTAGGATTGACTGGTTTGATCTCCTTGCAGTCCAAAGGACTCTCAAGAGTCTTTTCTAGCACCACAGTTCAAAAGCATCAATTCTTCAGTGCTCAGCCTTCTTTACGGTTCAACTCTCAAATCCACACATGACTACTAGAAAAACCATTGCTTTGACTAGACGGATCTTTGTTGGCAATGTAATGCATACCATATGGTGTGACAAAAGTGACCCTCAATAAGTTTGAACCTCACCAACTCTGATGCAGAGTATACTAGTTTCCCTATTAAATCTGGAGGAAGAGGGCCAGCTTTACCATCTGAGCCATCTGGGAAGGCCATTAATTTGTTACACAGCACTAAAAAAAGAAAACAACTGATACGCAGCCTAAATTAGTTATTTAGATACAGAAGGAAGTCACCAATATTGAAGAAAGAATTTTATAGTCAAACCACAATCCACTGCCAAATATGGGTAAGTGAAAATCACCTGGAACTAGAACTGATAAAACAATAGGAATTCATTACAAGTTTATACAATTATGACACATGTCTCAGAACTCTTCATTTTTATTCAACTGGTTTAAACTAACAGAAAACTTGTTGTCTGTGTAACAAAGAGTTCAAAGAAAAGATGGCTTTGGAAATTATTGATTCAGTACTCCATCCAATTCAGAGTATCTTTTCTTGCTTTTTGCAGTGACCATTTCATTACTAGGCTGGCTTTCCTCATGGTGGCAAAACTATAATATTCAGAAGAAGACAACTCTGGCTTCAGGCAGATCCTTCAAACTTATCCTCACATCTTATCAGCCCACTCTTGGCAGTTGGCCTATTCCTGAACCAATCCCTCTGGGCAGAGGAATCCTATGTAGAAGGGGTGTTAAGGACATAAGTAGTTAACTCCAGCCAGACCAGAAGTCACTAGTAGGACTTCACAGTATGAAGCCTAATGTGAAGGAGCAAAACAGAATCAGAGAAAAATAAATAGCTGAAGGAAAGTGAATAGAGAATAAGAAAAAAGGAGGCACATAATCTTAGCAACATTTTCCTAGTGTTTCTGAAACTTGAGTCATGAACAGACCACCTTTAAAAGAAATAAAAGAAAGTTTAGATCATTCTCGTCTGTGTTGCCTGCCCCTCACCCCGACAGCCTGAAGCCAAGATGACAGCTGAGGTCACTCAGCGACCCTGCAGCTGAGGAAGCTCAAATCAGATTCTGTAGCCAGAGTGAAGCTGCCCCACCAGTAACAACAGCTAACATGAATTAACCTCTTAAGTCTGCGCCAGGCATGGCTCTCAACCTTTATATTTACCTACAAGGCATGTGTTTTTATGACCCCTGTTTCCCAGGGAGTGCAAAGGAATTAGGCACCGTGAAGTTAAGCAAGAGCGCCAAGAGTACGCAGGAGGTAAGCGCGGGAGCCAGGCTGAGAACCTGGGCTCTGGGGTTCCCACGGCACCACCGAGACAAGCATTCCAGGGAGCTTTGCCCCGTGCACTTCACACCTCGTTCATCACCAGCAAAAAACTGGTCAGGGTGAGACTAGGAAGAGGGGGGCAAACTCCCTGTGACAGAGGAAACAGCAGGAAAAGAACAAAATGAAGAGGGTGGGCGTGGGGAGTGATCATCTTTCTGAAGCAAAGCGGTAATATTTTCACTGAAAAGAGGATCCCCGTGTGTAGGTCTGAATTTCTGTCATGCTAATAAATGGGCCATCGGAGCAGCTGGTGGCATGCTCATCACTGCTGTGGGAGTTATTCACGCTAATCCTTTCCCTTGTAGCCTGGCCAGACAAGGATGAAAATCCCCAGCATCAGGTATTAAAAGAGATGGTGGAAGCACACGAGCCCATTTATGGGGTTTCACTTGACCAGTTTTCTTCATGTGAGTCCTATTAGCTCTGATAATGTATCCTCACTATTCAGCGGTCGGGAGGGCAAGGTAACGCGAGTGTGTGTGTGAAGGCAGCCATACGCCCAGCAGCCTTTAGGACTGCTGAGAGTACCAGAGTGCCAGCAAGAAATGCAGAAGAGCATCTGGGGCAACCCAGGAGAAGATCTAAGTGATTCTTCTAAGTCTCAGGGAGCATAGAAGTGGCCAAAGCGGTGCACATTCCAAGGAAAATACCAGGGAATCGAATACAGTGGAGTTCTGTACAGCTCTGCCATGATTTTGCTGTTCTCTGCACAAGGCACTTTTCACCTCTTTTAGCTTCATTTCTTCAACCTTAAAATAAGGGAAATTATATACTCTGCACAGGAGTTGTGGCTCACTGAAGTATGGATATACTGGTCTTATTTGAATGCCCGTCACAGAGAAAACACTCCATAATAACAACAGCAATAATAGTTATTAATTACCGATTGTTCACAGGGGTATTTTTCTAACTCCCTATTTCCTAAACGGCCTGATTCCATTTTAAGAGGAAGCTTCAAAGAAACAGCCATTTGGAAGCATCCGAATCACTTTCCATGATCTTTCACCTCAAACTTGGTGCTCAAAGTTCTCTTCTCCTGACATCTTTTCACTGAAGTTGCCCTCATCTGAGATGAAAGTAGCCCAGCCCATGAGCAAAACACTGGGACAGTGATGCGTTTTTCCACAAATTCAAGAACTCTTTCTTTTACCCCCATATCTTCGTCCTTGGATGTCATCTCTCAGCCTTCTGCCTCTTCATCCTCACCACTGCCTGCCAGTGAAGCAAAACGGAAAAGCACAGCCTGATGATATCAGAACAGACTCGTTCTCTCCCCGCCTCCTGAAGTTCTTATTCTTGTTCAAGGCTTCCCATGTGCCACCTCGGTGATCAACCAAAAGCCCTCAAAATGGTGATGCTTTCTGGCTCTGAGTCAGGGTAGTTCTATTAGTCAGCCCAACATCTCAAGAGGAAGACTCAGAAAAAGCAAGAGGCTCAGAGATCACGTGTAAGCAGGAGGGGCCGAGTCCGAGAGGAATACTGGAAGTTTCACCAAAGAAAAAATATTGCTAACAAACATACCAAGACAACTGACTACATTAAACATAAAGAGGCCCAGTAAATGGGCACACAGTGGATTAAGGGCTTTGGCTGGAGTCAATCCGACCTGTCAGAGCACAAGCATGTACTAGGCATATCACCTGGGATAAGACATTTAATTCTTCTGAGCTTTAGTTTCTTCATTTGTAAACTATGGATAATAATAACAATTTCACAAAGCTTTTATGAGGATTAAAAATTTCTGTGTAGAAGGGCTTAACACACAGCTTGATACATACTAGGAGCTCAGATATAGGTACTATTTAGCCAAAGAACCAGTCTTGTAGCATCCATGTTTTCTAAGATGCTCCAACTTTCTCTTTTTCATTTTTCAAACATTTAAATCTTAAATGATTATTTAATAACTAGAACATACAAAAACTGTGCTGGCTAAAAGTGATGAAGGATTAAACTTATCCAGAAGAGTCCTCGGGAAAACCATGATGAAGAATAGATAGCACAAGAAGATGTATTTAGTTTGCTGGAATATGGAGAAGCCGGAAGAATCTGGAGGAGTACTGTGCCACTGGATATTTCCAAATACAAGCTGGGGGCCACTTCAGTTCAGTTCAGTTCAGTTCAGTTCAGTTGCTCAGTCATGTTTGACTGTTTGCAACCCCATGGACTGTAGCCTACCAGGCTCCTCCGTCCATGGGATTTTCCAGGCAAGAATACTGGAATGGGTTGCCATTTCCTTCTCCAGGGGATCTTCCCAACCCAGGGATCAAACCCAAGTCTCCCTCGTTACAGGCAGATGCTTTACCATCTGAGCCACCAGGGAAGCCCCCTTACTCAGGTGGAAATGTCCAACAGGCAGCTCACTAGACTAATCCAACATGTGGAAGAGGAAGGTCTCAGCACTTGACTGGGCACAGTGCTCTGGAGCACCTACTGGCCCCTCTCCAAGGATAGGCCACCCAAGAAAAGCGCAGAAAGTCAGACAAAACGAGGACGAAACACTATCAGTGCCAATATTTATGGGCTAGGTGAAAACCAAGTAAAGACGCAGAACATGTTTCAGTGGAAAGAATTAAGGACTAGTCAGTGCATTGCCCATAACCACTGGATAATTCATTCATTCACTCATTCAGCTAATACTTAGATTATGCTTCATATGAGGCAGGCATTACACTGGGGGAGATGGTGGGGAACAACACAACTCAGATCTACCTTCATGAGGCTGACTGTCTAGGAAATAATTCAGATATCCACAAGGAGCTGAACAAGTCCTCTAAGAGATCTTTCAAAGAATCAGTGGGAATAGAAATCAGAACTGAAGGTAGAAGAGAAAAGGAAAACAGCAGAAGCAAACTATTTTAACAAGCTCAGCTATACAGTAAGAAGAGAGGGGATACGGAGTCAATGTTCTAGAAAGATATCAAGCATCCCGTGGCAATAGGGGGCTTCCACACTTGAGACATGATTATTCTCTCACGAATTTCTCGGTTTCTTTAAAGTCAGATAATAGCACAAGTCATGTCTAGACCATGATGAAAGCAGCTGCCTAAGCAGACTGACTGTCCTTTTGGGTCTTCAGAGGCTCTGGAACCAGGCGGTCTCCCCATAGTTCCCATACAGCATATGCTATCTCCTGCAGAGGGAGGATATCTGCATTAGCCTAAGTCATACAGCTGGCCCTTTATTAATGCTCAATACTCTTCACATATTAGCAAATATCACTGTGTCCCCTATGGAACTCTAAGGCGTCTGATAGACTTGTGTCTCCCTCAAGAACCTGCTTGTTTCTCTTATAGTCAAAAGGTACAAGTCGCATACTCTTAATGTTGCCCCCAAATCATGGGGAGCCCTATCCCCATTCTTTGGCCTTTAAGCTCTCACTCTGAGGCTTCCCAGGTGGGGCTAGAGGTAATGAACCCACCTGCCAGTGCAGGAGACGTAAGAGATGCTCTACTTTTGACAATAAGAAGACACCAGAGAAAAGCAACAAACTTGGAAAAGTAAATAAATGGCAAACTCAATAAACAATAAAATTAGAACAGTATTTCCCTGAGGTAAGTGATACAGAAGGCACTTCTTAAAATAACAGTTTTATTAAGACATAATTCACATACCATACAATTTGTCCATTCAAATGGTTCAATTCAATGGTTTTTAGTATATTCACAGAATTATACTACCATTACTCCAATCAATTTTAGAACATTTTCATCAACATCAAAAGAAGCCCTATATCCGTTACCAGCCACTTCCCGTTTTTCCCAAACTCCTCCATACCCAGGCCACCACAAATCTCCTTTTGTCTCTTTGGATCTGCCTGTTCTGGATATATCATACAAATGGAATTACAACATGTGATCTCTTGTGGCGAGTTTCTTTCATCTGGGGTTCAACCAAGTTTGATCCTTGGGTCAGGAAGCTCCCCTGGAGGAGGGCATGGCAAACCACTCCAGTATTCTTGCCTGGAGAATCCCATGGACAGAGAAGCCTGGCGAGCTACAGTCCATGGGGTTGCAGAGTCAGACATGACTGAAGTGACTTAGCATGCATGCAGGCTCTCACTTTGCTGCTGCTGCTGCTGCTGTCGCTTCAGTCATGTCTGACTCAGTGTGACCCCATAGACAGCAGCCCACCAGGCTCCCCCGTCCCTGGGATTCTCCAGGCAAGAACACTGGAGTGGGTTGTCATTTCCTTCTCCAATGCGTGAAAGTGAAAAGTGAAAGTGAAGTCGCTTAGTCGTGTCCGACTCTTTGCGACCCCAAGGACTGCAGCCCACCAGGCTCCTCCATCCATGGGATTTTCCAGGCAAGAGTACTTGAGTGGGGTGCCATTGCCTTCTCTGATCACTTTGCTAGCTGGTTTTAACTCTAAACTTAAACCCTCAAAGTCATGGTTCTCACAGCCTTATGATCTTTGTATCTCTGGTGACCAAATACACAAGGATTTTGGGTGGCACACTCAGTTCAGTTCAGTTCATTTGCTCAGTCGTGTCCAACTCAGAAGGGTTGAAAGGAAAATGTGAGTATTTACACACACATTCAAAAATGAAATTAAAATGAATTGTCACTACATAGCTGGCTACCCTTTGGCTTTGCATTATGGTCTGAAACACACATTTTTTTTTTACACTAACCACACTCATGTACATACACTCCCAAGGCAAGATCCTCTCATGTACACCGGCAGTTCAGCTTTGCTCTGACATTAAGTTGCACTTTTAAACCTTACTTGCCAAAATGTACCCTACTCTACACTTCATCTCAATAATTCTTCTCCAAGATATCATAACACTATAATTCTTCAGTTGGGCAACCCAACTGCAGAAGTTTGCTGGAGTGCCCGTCTGCCGTGATACACAGGTTCAGTTCAGTTCAGTCGCTCAGTCATGTCTGACTCTTTGTGACCCCATGAATCACAGCACGCCAGGCCTCCCTGCCCATCACCATCTCCTGGAGTTCACTCAAACTCACGTCCATCGAGTCAGTGATGCCATCCAGTCATCTCATCCTCGGTCGTCCCCTTCTCCTCCTGCCCCCAATCCCTCCCAGCATCAGAGCCTTTTCCAATGAGTCAACTCTTCTCATGAGGTGGCCANATCACCATCTCCTGGAGTTCACTCAAACTCACGT
The DNA here is from genome assembly GCA_006410635.1 of Cephalophus harveyi. Classification (NCBI taxonomy): domain Eukaryota; kingdom Metazoa; phylum Chordata; class Mammalia; order Artiodactyla; family Bovidae; genus Cephalophus; species Cephalophus harveyi. The sequence goes on along the minus strand of SJYT01079160.1, from coordinate 247,527 downwards.
CCATCGAGTCAGTGATGCCATCCAGTCATCTCATCCTCGGTCGTCCCCTTCTCCTCCTGCCCCCAATCCCTCCCAGCATCAGAGCCTTTTCCAATGAGTCAACTCTTCTCATGAGGTGGCCAAAGTACTGGAGTTTCAGCTTTAGCATCATTTCTTCCAAAAAACACAAGCTCTGTTGCAAACAAAGAATATTTGAGAGTTCAAAGCTGGGAAATAACTTTCCAAAATGTAGATAATTTACTGTATGTATTTTGGCTGATAGGTAGAGACAAATAACCTAGAAAAATTTATCATCTTCCCTCAAAACCTCAAATCTTATAGCTGTGGATATAACCTCCAAAGCTGCTAGAGGAATCCATTCCATTCATCAAATGTAGTTGACTACACATCTTAGTTTTCCCAGGACAGTATCAGTTAATGCCCATTTTCTAAGTATTTCAGCGTTCTAATGGTAGCATGCCATTTCTCTCTCAAATGTGTTTTAAAGTGAACAACAAATTATTTTGGTTATCTAGGATGGGAGGTCAGGAAGCATCAGTTAGAACTGGACATGGAACAACAGACTGGTTCCAAATAGGAAAAGGAGTCCGTCAAGGTGTTATGTCCAACCTAGATAGCATTTTCAAAAGCAGAGACATTACTTTGCCGACTAAGGTCTGTCTAGTCAAGGCTATGGTTTTTCCTGTGGTCATGTATGGATGTGAGAGTTGGACTGTGAAGAAGGCTGAGCACTGAAGAATTGATGCTTTTGAACTGTGGTGTTGGAGAAGACTCTTGAGAGTCCCTTGGATTGCAAGGAGATCCAACCAGTCCATTCTGAAGGAGATCAACCCTGGGATTTCTTTGGAAGGAATGATGCTGAAGCTGAAACTCCAGTACTTTGGCCACCTCATGCGAAGAGTTGACTCATTGGAAAAGACTCTGATGCTGGGAGGGATTGGGGGCAGGAGGAGAAGGGGACGACTGAGAATGAGATGGCTGGATGGCATCACGGACTCGACGGACGTGAGTCTGAGTGAACTCCGGGAGATGGTGATGAACAGGGAGGCCTGGCGTGCTGCGATTCATGGGGTCGCAAAGAGTCGGACACGACTGAGCGACTGAACTGAACTGAGGATGGAGAATATCTCAAATCTCCCAACCAGTTAAATACCAAATGTTTTTCCAACTTCTTTGCCAGTTTTAAAGTCATATAAGTATTATTTCAAAGAAATAGTCCTCTGAAACACAAGTAAATGGAAGCCAGAACCTTTGAGAAAGAAATACAAAAATTTTGAGTACCATAGTGCATCTGGGAACAAATAAATATAAAGTCAACTGTAATTTGATGCTGAGCCTGGAAAACATTATAAATAAGGACTGAAAGTAGCATTCAGAGCTTTAGGTCCACATTGCTAACGTAAACTAGGGCTGAAAAGACTTTATGAGACTATAATGAATACATCAAGAAGATGATCGTGAAGAAAACGTTAGTATTGTTAACATTACCATTGATTTTAAGTTTTTAGAAAAAGTTCTGAGATTACCAGAGGTACCAGGTCAGATACTATAAATGAGTTTAAAAAATGTGTCTGACTTTAATCATTTTGAAGGTTCTGTCTGAGCTAGACTCTAACACTCATATCCTTCACTGAACAGATATTTCATTAAACTACACACAAACCAGAGAGAGAAGTGCTGAAAACTACAGCATTTGGTAAAACCTTGTGGCAGTTTGAATTGACATTTTGTGCATTTGAATTTATGGCTGACTATTTTTATGTCTTATTAGCATCCTTTTTGTTTTACTTCAGTGCTTGCTCATGCTTGCAGCTCTGAACTTTTAAAAAGCAGTTATTCCATGCTTCCCAGGTGGTACAAGTGGTAAAAAACCCACCTACCAATGCAGGAGAAGTAAGGGACATGCATTCGATCCTTGGGTCAGCAAGATCCGCTGGAGTAGGAAATAGCAACACACTCCAGTATTCTTGCCTGGAAAATCCCAAGGACAGAGGAGCCTGGTGGGCTACAGTCCTTGGGGTCACAAAGAGTCGGATACGACTGAAGCGACTAAGCACACACATGCATATACTTACTCTTTACTTCATCCTTCCAAACATTCACATAACTGTACACAGGACTTTCTCTACCTTCTCTCAGACCCTACCAGTGGTTTCTGGATCTTCCCCTAGTCCCAAATCCCTGAAATTTTGCATTACCTTCTGTTAACAGACTTTGGAGTAATTTTTTTGAGACAATAGGATTCTGCGTTTAGCCAAGCCAATTTTGCTCAAATTTGCAAGTAAAATTTCATGACAGGCTATAGCAAGTGCTTTATTAATCTCCAAATATATATTCGAAACTCAGCCTTAAATTCATGCTGTTCTTTATTTACCAGAGAACTTATTTTCCAAGTCTTTTTCTTTAATATATATGTAAACTTTTTTCCTCTTCTCTTTTAACCTCCTTGCCATGTTTTCTAATGGTAATAGACCATGCCACTTGATATGGCCACAGAGCTGTGCTCTGCTTTTCTGTTTAAAAAATTCAAATTAAAGTGACCAGAGTGGTGTAGAAATCATCTTGAGGGCAACTGAAAGAAATAGAAATAGTGGGCCTGCCCAAAAAAGGCTTAAATAAAAAACACAGCATCTGCGTACAGGCTTCCCTGGTGGCTCAGACGATAAAGCATCTGCCTACAATGTGGGAGACCCGGATTCAATTCCCTGGGTTGAAATGATCCTCTGGAGAAGGAAATGGCAACCCACTCCAGTACTCTTGCCTGGAAAATCCCATGGACAGAGGAGCCTCGTAGGCTACAGTCCATGGAGTCGCAAAGAGTCAGACACGACTGAGCGACTTCACTTCTTTCTTTCTTTCTTTATTGTCATACTAAGGGACTGTCATACTGTAGCACTGAGGAGCAGAACAGAGCAAGAGATAAGAATTACAGTGGCAGAACGTGCCTCAACAGAATTCACTCATTATTTCAGCAAATAGTGACTATGGATAGCAGTCCACATATGAAGCGCTATTTTGGGCCTGTGGAGTATGCAAAAAAACTAGTTAAAGTCCCTGTTCTTGAGTACTTTACAACTTATTATGGTCACAGAATGCAGGAGAATAAGTATAACTGTCCAGCTCTGGAATGGACTGAGGCATGGAGCAAGGAACTGGTCACAAGAGAGATACAGGCAAAAGCCGCATGCCCTGTCCAGTATACTGTAGCAAAGAGTCCTGTGTTGGCCAGATACTTATTTACTTTTTCTGTGCCTTGTTTCAGAAAGGACTCTTAATCCAGACTTTCTGTGCTCCTAAGCCATGCATCCCATGAGTAACAGGGATATTATTTTTAAATCTACCTCTATTAGGAAGGCAGCAGTTCCAAGATCCCTAAATTGAGGATCTAGGCAAAGTAGGACCTAGGCGGAAGTAGAAGACATACATAGAAGTCTTGGCCAGAGAGAAAGAAGAAGAAAAACATTCTCATTGGCCTCAGAGAAATGGGAAGAGAGAGGGAGAGTAAAGAAGTCACGTGCACAGGTCCTCCTAGTCCTCTCATTAGAATGGAGCCAGGGGGAGAAAGGGATGGAAGTGCCACAGCTGTTGTAGGATATTCTCAGCCCTGGGAGAAGGCAGGATTCACCGGTTCTGCTCAGAGGAGGTTGTAAGACTCTAGAAACTTCAATTACGTTCAATACGCTGCAAAACATAGTTCACAGGGGACTGACATAGTATGGTAAGCATATGAGTTTGAAATAGCACCCTTGGATTTCTCAGCCCCTGTATAAAACGAGGATGATCCAGAAAGGGTCTTAAGTCCCACTGAGGAAACAGAGAGAAGCAGAAGAGGTGAGCAAAGGCCTGCGGCTGGAACAGAGTCCACAGTGAGCAGTCTCACTGTAAATGGAGGCAAATGGTTGCAACCACAGGCCCCATTCAGACGCATCACCGTGTCTCAAAAGGCCAGACAAGATCAGCGGGAGACCAGAACAACACCACAGCCAAAATCGGTAAGAAGTCATGGGATGACTTATAGGTATCAGACCACTCTTTTCTCTAATAGCACAGAGTAACCTAGACCTCCTTTCAGTTTGCAGATAGCAACCTGGAGGAAAGCAGCAAAAGAAAAAGGAAATTTGAAGGAGTGAGTGAAGCCAACATAATAAAAAATCCAAAAGGGACATTTAAATTGGAAGAGATTGAAATACTATCACTAACTGGTAGATTTCAGATTTTCTCCCAAGCTCTCTAATAAATATATAGCCCTCTAAACCCCTACACACATAAACACAAACACCCTGCTACCCAGTGAAATAGGCTCCCATAGGAGAGATTTATTTCATTTTACAAAATCAAGAAAACTAAATGCTCTCATTTACCTAAGTAGTAATGTGTGTTCATTCTTGATCCCAACAAAAATTCTTGAGCATGTATTCACATTTGTGATGCCAAATGGTTAATCATTCATCAGGAAAATTTTTCTAGAAGGTTAACCGGGTCTTTTTTTAGTGGGGACATTAAGAGGCCCCTGTGCAAATTCACATTGTTTATTTCTGTCTTCTACAATGATTACTTTCTCAAACAGGATTATTTGCCTGTTTTAATGCTATATTTTAATCTCCTTCATGTTGCTGAGTTTTAATGTTTTCCACATACCCTGTATGGCTATTAATTTGCACTCTTCAAGAAGTCAATTACCCATATATTGCCATACTTATTGAACTCAGGAACCTACTCATAAGAAGTGTGAATTACAGCATAATCACTAAAAGATTTGTCATCTTTTTCCACACAATATTTTCTGCCTTGTCAATGCAGGCTTTCCTTCATTTTAAGATATCCTTATGGTTTTTGATAGAAATTAGACACTGTGGACCACTGTATATGAACTTGATGCCACTGGGTACCATATGGAATTATCACTGACAAAGGAATGCTACTCAACATAAGTCATATGCTCACATATAGCTCAACATGTATCACAGCAACATGCACTTGTCAAATCAGGTACATCAGAACAAGCCATCAAATCTCAATATGTAAAATAAAGGCATATGAAAAACTATTACCAAAATCTGTCCTAGGTAGCTGACATTCGATTTCCCACCAAAGAAAGGAAGAGAACACTCAGCTAGCCTCTCTCAATTTATCATTTGGTGTTCCTAAGGAGATTGGGGGGAAAAAAAAATGTTGGGAGAGCTGTTAGAAAGCAAGGCTGTTGTATCCATGAGGACTGGAGAAAAGGGAACAGTATTAATGTGGCTAAATGAGGTCTAGATCAAGAACCCTGGAACTCAGGGAGGGGTGAAATTAAAACATCAAAGTGGTAGCTCCCTTTGAATTTACGACACTGTGATTTCCAATTCCTCTTGATTCTCTCAACTTTCTCCAAATACCAACGTTCAAAAAGAAATGTGACAATGGTCACAACGGGCTACAAATATATCTGTCCCCCTTTATCTAGAACTGGTTATATAGGTTAGTTTGATTTGTCACAAGAGGTCATGGTATTTTTACTACAAAGGGTTAAAGTGCTAGGTAAGGCAGGAGGTTTCATGTGCCTTTGAGTCCAGCCAGCACAAACACAGTCAACCCTGGACACAGTTCCTTTTCTTACACTGGTTACTGAAAGGCTATTAAGTCTCTGAAAAGCTGTATCGAATACCAAACAAAACCCTGAAAGGTGGCAAAATTGAAAGAGGACACTGAAAGCAGCTGGCCAATGCCTGAAGCCCAAAGCCTCTGTCTGCACAGTTGCTTCTTTTCATCATCTCTCAGATCGTAAGTTGTTTTAAGAGTTGTGAAAGGTGTCAGAAAGACAGCCTTCTAAAGTTAGGCAAAATCTGGGATGTGAATGCATAAGAATTCTATCAGATTGCTTACTCTCACCCAAACCCCTTCAGGGGAGTTTTAAAAAACACATTGAAGACCTAATACACAATCATTCTCAGAGATCTAAAGCAATGTCTAAAAGATGTTTTCTCTCCAGGTGAAAAATGAAAATGCAATTTCAGGAAAAACCTTCTCATTTTTTTTCTGTCTTCTTCAATCTGTCCTGGAAGGATCATACTGATGGCCTTATTTCTGACTCTTGAACCTTTGTTTAAAGAAAACTTGATAAAACACAATACTTGCTTTTGTACTATCAGAGAAAAGAAAAGAGATAGGGATAATTTTTAATTGCAGAAAATGGTACAGTCATTATTGTTTGGCCTGGGAATGTTATTATTTATGATTAAAATTACGCCTATCCAGGACTTATTTTCTGGTAAAACTCTGATCTCTAGGATTCAATAAGCAACAAAATAACAAATGAATCTATTTACCAAAATGTTAAAGGAATTTACTGACTTCATGGTATCTTTCACGCCATGGAAATTAATCAATATCTTGCTGTTCTCTAATTTTTGCATAGGTCATAACAAGACCCCTCGGTGTTTCAGGAATTTTCAAAAATCTTCAATTTGCATACCAAATAGGAGGAAGAATGAATTTGTTCAAGAATAATATTTAATTCCATTAACTGATATTAATTTTTTTAAACCTCATGCCATTCAAATTAATATAAGTTGAGGAAGAGAAAAAGATGTCAGATCTGAAAGCTTATAATATCTTAGATTTCTTCATAATTAATATCAGGTTTCTGTAGGTCATAGTTTAACACAGGTTTTTATTACAATGAATTTGCATTTGCTCAGCAAAAATATAATTGAAAGAGATGTCTGCCTCCATCCATGAAGGAGTACCTGGGAACATATTTATCTTCCTGTCTTAAAACAATTTTAAAAATACACAAAATACAGAAAAAAATATTTTTTATAAATTGGACAATAGGTAAGATGGCCACTGGTCCCCCCAAAAAAAGGAAAATAAGGCAAGAGCAACTGCAGTAGTCAGCTTGAGCTGCTATAACAAAACGCCACAGATTGCCTGATTTAAGGGACAGAAATGTATTTCTCACAGTTCTGGAGGCTGGAAGTCTCAGATCAGGGTCCCAGCATGGTTGAATTCTAATAAGAGCCCTTTTTCCTGGCTTGGGGACAGTCACCTTCATGCTATGCTCTCATATTTCAGACAGAGGGATAGAGAGCTCTATCTCTTCCTCTTCTCAATAAGGTCACTAATACCATCAAGGGAGCTCTACTGTCCTGACCTCATCTAAACCTAAATACCTTCCAAAGACTCCATCTCCAAATACTGCCACATTAAGCACTACAGTTTCAACACACAGACATTTCATGTAAAGCATCTATAATTGCCCCAGTTGACTGAATGGTATTAACAAAGTTTGGCAAACATCCTGAGTTTAAAAGACAGTTCAGAATTCAAGAGGTATACGCGCGCGGGAGCCGGGCCGGCGCACTATGCGCGGCCAGGAGGAGCTGCCCCACGTCTGAGGTCAGGGGCAACAGCCTAGAGTGCCAGGCTGTGACGTCGCAGGAACGGCCGAGAGGAGCTACCCTGTGCTGAGGTCAGGGGCGGCGACCGAGAGGAGCTACCCCGCATCCGAGGTCAGTGGCGGCCCGGGAGGAGACACCCCGTGTCCGAGGTCGGGGGTGGCCGGGAGGAGACACCCCGCGTCCGAGGTCGGGGGCAGTCAGGAGAGGCCCCCTTGAGCTTGAGGCCGGGGGCAGTGACCCTGGGGAGCCACCAGGAGCCCGAGGCCAGGGGCGGAAGCTGGGAGGAGCCACCTCGTCCCCGAGGCCAAGGGCGGTGACCCTGAGGAGCCACCCTGAGTCCGAGACCAGGGGTGGCAGCTGGGAGGAGCCAACCACGCCCAAGGCCAGGGCCTGTGGCTGGGAGGAGCAACCCAAGGATCGGTGGCTGCGCAGGGGGGGCCTAGAGGAGCTATCCCACGTTGAAGGTCAGGAACGGTGACGGTAAGGAGATACCCCTCCTCGTCCAAGGTAAGAACAGCGGCTGTGCTTTGCTGAAGCAGCCGTGAAGAGATACCCCACACCCAAGGTAAAAGAAACCCAAGTAAGATGGTAGGTGTTACAAGAGGGCATCAGAAGGCAGACATACTGAAACCATATTCACAGAAAACTAGTCAATCTAATCACACTAGGACCTCAGCCTTGTCTAACTCAATGAAACCAAGCCATGCCTGCAGGGCAACCCAAGGCGGGCGGGTCATGGTGGAGAGGGCAGACAGAACGTGGTCCACTGGAGAAGGGAATGGCAAGCCACTTCAGTATTCTTGCCTTGAGAACCCCATGAACAGTATGAACAGGCAAAATGATAGGATACCAAAAGAGGAACTCCCCAGGTCATTAGGTGCCCAATATGCTACTGGAGATCAGTGGAGAAATAAGTCCAGAAAGAATGAAGGGATGGAGCCAAAGCAAAAACAATACCCAGTTGTGCATGTGACTGGTGATAGAAGCAAGATCCGATGCTGTAAAGAGCAATACTGCATAGGAACCTGGAATGTCAGGTCCATGAATCAAGGCAAATTGGAAGTGGTCAAACAAGAGATGACAAGGGTGAACGTCGACATTCTAGGAATCAGCGAACTAAAATGGACTGGAATGGGTGAATTTAACTCAGATGACCAT
>SJYT01079160.1:217727-235319 GCA_006410635.1 Cephalophus harveyi | reverse complement strand
ATATATATATATATATATATACACATACCTAGAATTGAAAAAAGTCAGGAAAACAAATAATAAAGCTGCACAAAGAAAACTCCAGAGATCTGCAAAGAGCACCTAATGAGTTTCTTCTGTGAAATGACTAGAAAAAGCATGTGAGAATCTATGCAAGGCATGGGAAAGAATCATCAGAAGGATCAGATGTAATAGGTTTTGGAGCTCACACAGGGATAAGAGTAGTTTGTATCCCCACTTCCTAAGACATGGAGCATCAAGTGGAGTCCTCAGAAGAGTTTACTTCAAGACAGGGCCAAATTAGCCATGATTCTTGTTGTTTAGTCACTAAGTCATGTCCAACTCTTTGCAGTCCCATGGACTGTAGCCTACCAGGCTCCTCTGTCCATGGGATTTACTAGGCAAGAATACTGGAGTGGGTTACCATTTCCTTCTCCAGGGGATCTTCCTGACCTAGGGATCAAATCCATGTCTCCTGCATTGGCAGACAGATTCTTTACCACTGAGCTACCAGGGAAACCCAATTAGCCATGGAAAAACTGCCTAACAGTTCAAATGGGACCAAACTGTTTCCAAGTGACTTCATTTCTGCATTCCATAAAAAAGTTCCCAAACTACTTAAGAAAACATTAAACTCCATCACCTTACAAAGCAAAATTTACAATGCCTGGTATCCATTAAAAAATTACCAGATATGCAACAAAGCAGGAAAATATTAAATAATAATGAAAGAAAAATCAATCAATATAGACAGACCCAGAAATGACAAAGAGGATTGAATTAGCAGACAATGACAACAAAGCAACTATTATAAATATACTTCAAATGTTCTAGAAGATTCAGTAAAATAAGCATGGTAAGATAGAGCATATAAAAAGTTAATCATTTACATGTCATCCTTGCACAGGGGCCATGCTAACCTTCTCTGTATTGTTCCAATTTTAGTGTATGTGCTGCTGAAGCGAGCACAAAAAATTAATCATTCAGAGATGAAAAATTTAATATCTCAAATAACAAACTCAATTGATAGAATTAATAGATTAAGAAAGTGTAGAAGAATGCTTAGTGCTCTTGAAGACACAATTGAAACAATACAAAATAAAACACAGAAGGAAAAATACTGAAAATGAATGAACAGTGTATTGAGGAGCTGTGAGAAAACATAAAATCAGACTAAAATGCATTTAATTGGAATCCAGGGGAAAGAGAAACAGGAAAAGAAAAAAAAAATTGAAGAAATAATAGCCAAAGATTACCACAATTTAATGAAAATTATAAATTCACATAACCAAGAAGTTCAGTGAACCTCAAGCACAAGAAATATGATGAAAATTATACCAAGGCCTACCATAATCAAATCGCTCAAAACCAGTTAAAGAGAAAATCTTAAAAGAAATTAGAAAAACAAAAAACAAAAAAAGAGGAACAGAGGAACAAAGATAAGAATGACAGAAGACTTCTTATCAGAAACAATGCAAGCCAGAAGACAGTGGAGAAACATCCTTAAAGTACTGAATGAAAAAAAAAATTGAAGGTATTTTCCAATAGTTAAGGCAAAATGAAAAAATTTTTGCACATAAAATAGCTGAAATGGTTCACTATCAGTAGATCATCACCATAAGAAATGTTAAAGGAAGTCCTTTAGACAGAAAGAAAATGATACTAAATAGAAATCTGAATAGCACAAACTAATGAATAACATCAGAAACAGTAAACATAGAGGTAGATATATCATTCTTTTAATTTATTGAAATGTGGATGGATAATCCACATCAGTTAGCTGCTGCTAACTAATAAACCACCTTAAAACTCAGTTCAGTTCATTTCAGTTCAGTCGCTCAGTCGTGTCCGACTCTTTGCGACCCCATGAATCGCAGCACGCCAGGCCTCCCTGTTCATCACCATCTCCCGGAGTTCACTCAGACTCACATCCATCGAGTCAGTGATGCCATCCAGCCATCTCATCCTCGGTCGTCCCCTTCTTCTCCTGCCCCCAATCCCTCCCAGCATCAGAGTCTTTTCCAATGAGTCAACTCTTCACATGAGGTGGCCAAAGTACTGGAGTTTCAGCTTTAGCATCATTCCTTCCAAAGAAATCCCAGAGTTGATCTCCTTCAGAATGGACTGGTTGGATCTCCTTGCAGTCCAAGGGACTCTCAAGAGTCTTCTCCAACACCACAGTTCAAAAGCATCAATTCTTCGGCGCTCAGCCTTCTTCACAGTCCAACTCTCACATCCATACATGACCACAGGAAAAACCATAGCCTTGACTAGACGGACCTTAGACGGCAAAGTAATGTCTCTGCTTTTGAAAACGCTATCTAGGTTGGACTTAATGATTTAAAATAATTATTTACTTCTTTGGGATATGTGCCATTTAGAGAGTTCTGCTGTTCTAGGCCATGCTTGGCTCATCTTGGTGAGTTCAGTCATGCATCTGTAGTCAGCCTGTTAGTCAATTTAGGGACTAGCTACCCTAGGATTGCCCCAGCACAGATGGCTTAGCATTATCCATAAATTCCCTCTAGCAAGCCAACCTGGGCTTAGTCTCACAACATGGCAGAGGTCTAAGACTGAGAAATCTCAACTGTGCAAAAAGGAAACAGAAAAGCACAGTCACTTTTCAAGCCACTGCTCATGTTACATTTACAACCTTCTATCATCTCAAAAAAGTCACATGGCCAACCTCAGAGTGGGAAGGGAACAAAATTTTTTAAATTGCAAGGCAAAAGTATGGATACAGGGAAGCCATCAATTGGGAGCATTAACTCAATATATGGCAGAAAGTGAAGAAGAACTAAAGAGCCTCTTGATGAAAGTGAAAGAGGAGAGTGAAAAAGTTGACTTAAAGCTCAACATTCAGAAAATGAAGATCATGGCATCTGGCCCCATCACTTCATGGGAAATAGATGGGGAAACAGTGGCTGACTTCTTATTTTGGGGGGCTCCAAAATCACTGCAGATGGTGACTGCAGCCATGAAATTAAAAGACGCTTACTCCTTGGAAGGAAAGTTATGACCAACTTAGATAGCATATTCAAAAGCAGAGACATTACTTTGCCAACAAAGATCCATCTAGTCAAGGCTATGGTTTTTCCAGTAGTCATGTATGGATGTGATAGTTGGACTATAAAAAAGACTGAGTGCCGAAGAACTGATGCTTGATGGTGAACTGATGGTGAACTGTGGTGTTGGAGAAGACTCTTGAGAGTCCCTTGGACTGCAAGGAGATCCAACCAATCCATCCTAAAGGAGATCAGTCCTAGGTATTCATTGGAAGGACTGATGCTGAAGCTGAAACTCCAATACTTTGGCCACCTGATGCAAAGAGCGGACTCATTTGAAAAAAGCCTGGTTCTGGGAAAGATTGAGGGCAGGAGGAGAAGGGGACAACAGAGGATGAGATGGTTGGATGGCATCACTGACTCAATGGACATGAGTTTGGATAAACTCCGGGAGTTGGTGATGGACAGGGAGGCCTAGCGTGCTGAGGTTTTTGGTGTCACAAAGAGTCGGACAGGACTGAGTGACTGAACTTAACTCAACAATGCTACATATGTAGCTCCTTGGCATACATTCCTTTTTATTTCTTTGTACTATTTTTAAACCTTTGTATCTATTCTTTTACCTTTACCCCTGTATCTTTATATTTGTCAAAGGTGTCACTATATATCTATGAAGACACAGTGAATGTTTTGGCAAACAGAATTAAAAATGTAATCTTACTACATAAATTAAAAAAAAAAAAAAAAACTTAACTCCCTGCCTATTTTCTCCTTTATAAGAAGGTGGATTCCAAATGGAGCAATATTCTAAATGTAAAGAAATCCTACAAAGCCAAAAGAAAAAAAATAAAAATACCATGGTGACTTTAGGGTTAAGGAAGACCTCTTAGGCAAGACCCACCAAAATAAATAGATTTGAGTACAAATAAAGTCATATGTAGGATTTTCCAAAATGAAAAATCAAGATGATAGATTTTAATTCTACTAATAATGATAAGAAAACTGAAAAAAAATTAATAACTGGAATAAACAAGGAACTACTGCAAACCAATAAAAAAAAGACAGGAAAACTAGGTTTTAAAAAAATCAATAGATAATTCATGTAAGGAGAATTTCAACAGTCGGAGAAAGATAATATCTTGTATGATATCTCTTATACGTGGAATCTTAAATGTGGTACAATGAACCTATTTACAAAACAGAAATAGAATAACAGATGTAGAAAACAAATTATGGTTACCAAGAAGTAAACTGGGAGATTAGAATTGACATATACACACTACTATATATAAAATAGATAACTGATAAGATCCTACCACACAGCACAGGAAACTCTACCCAATACTCTGTATGGGAATAGAATCTAAAGAAGAGTGGATACATGTATATGTATAACTGGTTCAGCGTGTTTTTATTTACAGATATTTGGAGATTTTCCAGATACTTTGTCTTATTAATTTTCAGGTTCATTAGCTAACAAACTCTGAATTCTTTTCAGCATTTTAAATTTAAGTTTGTATTATGACTCAGCATATGATATTCTTTTGACTATTTCACATGAGCTTGGAAAAAATGTGTATCCTGCAGTTTTCAAGTTAAATGGATTTACAGTACTATTCACATTTCTAGATTCTTACCTGAACACTTACTGACAGGTACATATTGAAATACACAACTATAATTGTAGAATTGCCTATTTTGCCCTCTTTTCTCTATCAGTTTTGCTTCATGCATTTTGAAATATTTTTATTAGACCTATATGCATTTTGGACTGCTATAAATTAATATGTGAACCATTCTATCATTATAAAATAGCTCCCTTTATCTCTTCTAATAATTCTTATCCTTAGGAATATGTTGTATAATATTAATACAGTCATTTCAGCTTTCCTATTTTTTGTACTTGCATAGGATAACTTTTCCTCATCCTTTTAATTTTGATCTACTTATACCTTTAAGGTACACCTCTTATATATCGCATATAGTTGAGTTTTGTTTTTTCATCCAGTTTTGTAAGGTCTTACTGTCTAGCACAGAACTATATTCAATATACTATTTGATAAGCCATAATGGAAAGCCATATTTTTTAAAAAGAATGTAAATACATATATAATTGAATCACTTTGCTGTACAGCAGAAATTAACACAACACTGTAAATTAACTACATTTCAACCAAAAAAATGATATCCAGTTTTAGATTCTATTTCATAAAGTGATAAATTTATTGATATTAAAAATGGTTGTTTATATAATTGAGTTTTAGGCTACTAATCTGGGGATTTTTTGGTCCTAAATTTTTTCTTACTCTTTATGACTCTCTTCTGGTTTTCCTTTTATTAATTAAGCAATATGTAGCAATCTATCTTGCCTTGGAATGTTTTATTAGCCTTAACTTATTGTTTTTTAGTGGTTTCTGTACTATTTTAAATGTCTTTAATGTATACATTCTACCTTCAAATAACAACACACCACTTCAGCTAACATTATACAACTTCAGTTATAATAACTTTATAAGGTATACTTCTGTTTTCACTCCTCCCATTCTTCATGTTAGTCTTACAAGTTTTACTTCTGCACATAGTATGTTTGAATACAATTTCATAATTTTTCTTTGATAGACATAATTTAAATAAGCTTTTAAATAAATATGGGGTGGGAGGTGGGAGAGGGATTCAGGATTGGGAGCTCGTATACACCCATGGTGGATTCATGTCAATGTATGGCAAAACCAATACGGTATTGTAAAGTAAAATAAAGTAAAAATAAAATTTAAAAAAAAACACTTAACTTATCCACCTATTTACCATTTCCATTGCTCTTCTTTCCTTCTTATAGATCCCACTTTCCATTTCGTATTATTTACCTTCAACCTGAAGAACTTCCTTCAACACTCCATGTAGTGCAGATCTGCTGGGGAAAATTCTTTTAACTTTTGTTTTTCTGAAAATGGCTTTTATTAGCTTTCATTAGCCTACATATTTGAAGAATATTTTCACTCTATATAGGATTCCAGGTTCTAACTTTTTTCTTTCAGAACTTAAGGCTGTCATTTTATTGTCTTCTAGCTTGCTTTTTTCTGACAAATAGATCAAATCATTCTTGCCATTTCCCTGTAGGCAACATGCCATTTTTGTCTGGCTGCTTTTAATATTTTCTCTTTATCCATTTATTTTCAGCTGCTCGATTATAGTGTGCTTGGATATGATTTTGAGTTCATCCCTCTTCTTCTATGTGCTATTCATAAATAAGTACTATTTTTTTAACCAAATTTGGAATTTTTTCAATTCTGATATTTAAAAGTTTTTTTTTTTTTTTTCTGCCCCAAATCTCTCCTTCCTGTTTATTTGGACTCCAAATTACTACACATACACAGGACCATTTATACGTCAGGTACAGTCTGACAAGTCACTAAAGCTCTGTTCATTTATCTTCAGCTTTTCTTCTTTTGGTTTCAGTTTGCATAGTCTATTTTCCCCCTTTCTACTAGTTTACTAACATCTTGTTCTGGAGTGAATAGCCTGTTGTTAACATTATCAAAAATATTTTTGATTTCAGATATTAAGCTTTGCATCTATATTCCCCATTATGATCCTTTTGATATCTTGTATTTCTCTATTGCAATCATTTTTTCTAATTATAGGTATATATATATATATATTTTTATTTTATATCCTTGAACATATTCATATTAACTGTTTTGAAGTCCTTACCTGATAATTCTTTCATATTTATAACTGGGAGACAGATTTCTAATAGATGATTATTCCTCTGATTATGGAACATATGTTTCTGCTTCTTCACATCTCTCATATATTTTGGTTGTATTATGGAATAATGGATACTATATTTTTTTGTACATTTGGTAGAATGTTTGGTTTTATTCCATAAGGCAGTGCATTAACTTGTAGCCTCCTTGATCCTTTTAAGTCTTATTTTTGTGATATATCAAAGTGGTTCTAGAGTAACATTTGTTCTAAGTCTAAGCTAGTCCTCCTTCCAGAGAATGGCTTTTCTAGATTCTCTACTGAATGCTGAGAGTGTTCAACAAGGTCTTTCTACTTTGGACAGAACCTGAATTCTAGCACTGTATAACCTCAAGTCAGTTCATAACTCTCCAGTAGCTGTTTTTTCTCCAGTAGTTGTTCTCTGCTGGGACATAAGGAATCTCACTCTATCTGTGCACAGATTAGTATTTGGTCAAAGAGTCAAGTGTGTCCCTGTACAAATTTATGACCTTTCTCCCCCATATGGCTCTCTTCTCCACAGTTCCCCTTTTATATCACAAATTTCAAATTCCTCGTGAGCCTCAAACCTGAACTCTGAGTACTCAGCTTAATGATACCACTAGGTTCTATCTGGCTCATTCTTCCTGCACTGGAGAGTGGTTCCAGGAAAAAATCCACTGCCTTGTAGTAATACAAGTATCTCACTCATGGCATGGCTACCACATCCTCTGTCATTTTAGATGACATTTTTAAGGCCAGCCTAATATTAATATAACTTATTTGCCTTCCCCTGTACTGGTGTAAAAGCTCTATCCAGATGTTTATCACCAAATTCTTTCTTAAAAGCACTTTATGTTGTAGAAAAGGCCATTTTACCTTTTTTACATTTAAAATTCTCACTATATTCTTCAGGCTGTAGTTGATTTGGGGATAAGAAGATGGGCTGGAGACAAGCCCTCCAGGAGGTAATTAATCACTTTTGTAATCAGCACTTAGAGCCATTCGCAGAAGGTGAGTGAGTCAAGTGGAGAAAGAAGTGACTTCACCATCCTTTCAGGGTTATTACAAACCCTGCTAAGGTTACCATCATTAAAAATGCTATTAACTTTTCTTCCCTCATCAGGATAGTTAATTAATTCTTCCCTAAATTTTAAGACTAAGGCAATTAAGGGGGAAAATAAAAATTAACTTGTCCATACATGGGGCAAACTGATTCCTTTAGGAAGTTTTAGGAGAGCTTCAAAGAAAATGGAATTGTGGTACATTAATCTGAGGCCCGCTCACAAGGTAAAAGTCAGCAGTCAATGAATACTTTATATATCTACCTCAGTAGTTTGGCCTAAATTCTTCTGTTTTGTCCTGGACATTGCTTTTCATTTTGATTTCGAAGATCCAGATTTTACAAATCCTAAAGTTTATATAATTTAAGGTAAATGCTTTAATAAAAAAATATATAAGACCTTTCCAGGACCTTTTAAGGGGCTAGTAAAAATGGCAATTCTTTTCTTGTTGATATCTTCTTTAGCAAATTGCATTTTAAAAAATCTTCAGTCATCATGTAATGACATTTTATACTCCATTTTATCATCAGTGATTTCATATTATCTGTGGTTAGTTTATTCTTTATCTTCCCCATGCTATTCTGTAACATTTGTGTAACCAGGGTGAATGCCTAATTTTTAAGAGCAAAATAGGCAAGATTTTTAAGCATTTACAACGTAATAGATAATCTTCTGGGCTTCCCTGGTGACTCAATTGGTAAAGAGTCTGCCTGCAATGCAGGAGACATGGGTTTGATCCCTGAGTCAGGAAGATCCCCTAGAAAAGGAAATGACAACCGACTCCAGTATTCTGGCCTGGAGAATCCCATGAACAGAGGACCTCAATGGGCTACAGTCCACTGGGTCACAAGTGTCGGGCACAACTGAGTGACTAAACCTACCTACCTACCTAGATAACCTTCTAAAATTCTTCTTGTATATTAACTCACTTAATTCTACTAACACTTTACAAAGTAGATTCCATATTATGTTTTTCCACATTTTAAAGATGGGAACACATGCCTAGAGAACCATACAGCTTGTTAAAATGGCAAAACTGACCTCCAAACCCAGAATCAGGCTCCAGAACCAGGGCTCTTAAACAGTATACTTTTCTGCTTCTCCTTGTTGAGGGCTAGAAGAACACATAAGATTTTGAGCAGTATCCTGGGCACCAAGGTATCCTGAGTCCTTGACTCTAAGAATACCTAGTCAAATATTGATTGGCAGATGCTGCACAGTTAGAGCCAATGAGATCAAGAATAAGACTCCAGAAAACAAAAATGAGTATTTCACATCCTATCCAGGTAATGCTCCATCCCACTGCTACTACTAGATATTGAAAGATGATGAAATGAAAGACTGTTTTGCATAAGCTATTGAATATTTATTTACTTATTTAGTCTTCATTTGAGATGCCCCATTGTTTACTTCTGGGACCCAGAAAACATGATTTATGGTGTCAAATTTTTTTTCTTTAAATTAAGCAAGACAAATTGATCTCTGTCTTTATGACATTATCCTGGTGACTCCAGTAAGGCCACAGCTACTGATGAAAGTCTTCAATATTAGTAAAACAAACAGTTACCAATAACCAGAGCCTCTCTTCTTAATGAACTTATCAATATCAAGAAATATTAGTTGCAATTATACAATAAGCACTATATACAAAAGTAAATATCCAGACACAATATAAAGATTCAGATGCAATAAACCTGCAGTGGAACCCAGACATTTATACTTTTAAAGCTGCATTATGATTTTGAGGTCCAGCCAGGGTGGAGAATTACCTTAGATGAGTGACAGGGGGGTGAAATGGCGTGGGGAGTAGAGGATCACGGGGATACGTGAAGGAACACCCAATCTGGTTTGGAAAGCCAGATACAGATGACTTTTTGGAGGATGTGGAATTGAAGCAGAGACTTGAAGGACGAGAAACATTAAGTAGCTAACAGGAAACACTGTAAAGAAAACAGTACCTTTGAAAACCCAAAGGATCTATGCTGTGCTTAGTTGCTCAGTCATGTCTGATTCTTTGCAACCGCATGGACTGCAGCCCACTAGGCTCCTTGGTCCAGGGGGATTCTCCAGGCAAGAATACTGGAGTGGGTTGCCATGCCCTCCTCCAGCCAATCTTCCCAAGTCAGCAATCAAACCCAGCATCGCAGGCAGATTCTTTACCAGCTGAGCTACCAGGGAAGCCCAAGAATACCTGGCAGAAGCTAATTATGACTGGAACTTGGATCACAGTGGAGATGAATAGGGCTGAAGGTGGTTAAAGGTTCCCCAGGGAGCAAACTCAATAGAAGAGAGACCCAAATTCATGCCTGAACCCACTTACAAAAGAGTTCAGTTGCCCTGAACTATAAGAATGAACAAATTATATTCAAACTTCTGCTTGGGAACTTCGTCCTCTGGCTACTACCTTATAATTTGACACATTCCTCAGAAAAATGAGGACTGCCCAACTGGATCTTAAAGTTGTTAATGGAAAACTGTGTGACTTCTTCAGAAGAGACCAGCAACCAGTCATGGGAAAGAACTATGTCTCTCACTTCACCCAAATGTTGTTCTAAATAATTTCTATAATCTCATCCTATTACCTCATTTACTTAATTCAGACCCCATTATAACACAATCATGTCTAAACGGGAAGCCATTTTGTGAGCAGAAATATTCATTTTAATATTAAATTTTAATTATACAAATAATATGTGAATATATTCGCCATATAAATAAATAAAACATTAGACATAGTTTTCCTTTAAACTCTCTGCCTGTCTTAATTTCCTCCTCAGACCTCAGATGTAACCACTGCTACCAATTGACTGTGTACGTTTTTCAGACTTTTTACACACAGTCATAGAAAATATGCAGTCTTATTTTATGGCTTTTCTTTTTTAAAGTATATAAATATCATCATATTGGACAGCTGCTTTTTCACATAATAATTTTTCTTGGCAATTGAACAAAGCTTTGAACAAAAAAATTGAGCTCCCCTGGTGGCTCAGAGAGTCAAGAATCTGTGTGCAATGCCAGGAGACCCAGATTTGATCCCTGGGTCCAGAAGATCCCCTGGAGGAGGGCATGGCAACTCACTCCATATTCTTGGTGGAGAATCCCATGGACAGAGAGGAGCCTGGTGGGCTACAGTCCACGGGGTCACAAGAGTCAGACATGACTGAGCTATGAACATGCATACAAATTAAATAAATAACTAAATAATGATTACAAGCTCCTCAGTGAAGCAGACTTGAGTTTGAATCTTGGCTCTACTACTTTGACTTCAAGCCACTGCTTTACCATTAAAATGGAGTTAATGTCACTAATGTCTTAACATTATTATAGTAAAATACCTAGAACAGCATCTTTCCTCGAAAAAAATTTATTTCTGCCCCATCTTAATTTACTCATCAAACTTGGTAGAGCATCCCGCTGCTTCTAAACACATAGGTCTACAAGCAAAATCTTCCAGTGCCTCCTGGAAATGTTCACATGGGCATCCTAGTGTGTCCAAAATCATGATATTCTACCCTCAACAGGCTTCTCTTCCTGAGGAAGCCATGTCCATTTGCTGGTTCACATGGCCTCATCATTGCCCCTAGGCAGTTCTTCCCACATTCTGGTCTTTTCCACTCACCTCAACAGCTCAGATCCTCATTGGAGCTTTCTGGGATTAGAGTCCAACCCTGCAACTATTCTCTCACACTCCAGAATCTGTATACTTTTCCCAGGTTCTTCTTCAGCCCTAATCACCAATAAGCCTTCCTATCACAACGGCACCCCATGCCAGTACTCTTGCCTGGAAAATTCCATGGACGGAGGAGCCTGGTGGGCTGCAGTCCATGGGGTCGCGAGGAGTCGGACACGACTGAGCGACTTCCCTTTCACTTTTCACTTTCATGCATTGGAGAAGGAAATGGCCACCCACTCCAGTGTTCTTGCCTGGAGAATCCCAGGGATGGGGGAATCTGGTGGGCTTCCGTCTATGGGGTCGCACAGAGTCGGACACGACTGACGCGACATAGCAGCATCACCCAACACTCTTAAGAGTCAACATCCTTGAGCTGAGGGCTTTTCGCCATCTGGCCCCAAATGGTGTTCCCAAGTTCCTCATTCCACACACACAGGTAGTTCCAACAAAATCACCTGCTCTCTGTTGACTGTTTCCTGGGCTTTCCAGTCTCTGCGTCTTTGCTCATGTTGCTTCCACCATCTCTAATACTCTTTTCTTACAACCTCAGATAACATAGTGAATTTAAACACAGAGGTAAAGCCAAACATACCTCAGTGTAAATACTAGTTCCACAATGAATTAGGTATATGATGTATCTTTTTAATGTCTGTTTTCTTCACTTATTAAACTGAGATGATAAGAGAAACTATCACAGGATTTTAAGAACAAATTTAGATAAGGAATATGAACAGTTAGGCAGAAAACTGGTGCTAGGTAATCATCAACAGTCACCATCAATACTATTTGAGGTCTCCTCCAAGTGCCATTGCTTCCATAAGGTCTTCCCTACAAAATACTAGGTGATTTCTAAAAAGCAACAGCATTACATTTGTGTTCTTTAAAGGTATTTACAAATTTATGTTCTACTATATTGCTACATTTCCAAAGATCAAAATTTTTAACCCAAAACTGCAATGGATTTTCCAAAGAATTTTCTATTCTCTAACACTGAAACTTATATTAGATGTTCTTTCCAATCTTATTTTTGTCTCTTCCAGTCCACTATAAAATTGATCTGGAAATCACATTATATTAGATAATGTCTGCAAATGGGACAGATGGAAAGGTTCATCCTCCTGGGTTGGAGGAGAAATTTATTTTCACAAAACTTCTCTGGTGATATGTCTATGTAAACTTGAGTGGTCCCAATGCTCCTTTGAATTAATGATAATTTCAAATATAGTTCCAAAGCCCATAACGATGTAGAGCAGTATTTTAGAGGAATGATTGGTAGACGTCTATCACCAAAGCAATTAGAATTTTCTTATTTGACCGAGTAAGATTTAATGTACGTACACTGAAGTTTGCTTGTTTTTTAAGAAAATTAAAGGCCATAATAAAATTTCAAATGTTACCTTGATTCCCCTCAGTCTTTGTACCTTCTTTTCATGAGCAATGAATGGCAAGCAATGCTCAGACTGTCCTGTTGCAGACAGATAGCCCTTGCAACATATTTCACAGAGCCTGGAAATGGAGAGAAGGCATGTCTCCTGGAACAGAGAAAAGAAAGCAGCAATAAATATTTCTTTTGTCATGAAAACATACCAGAACAATTTGTGCAATGCGTTCATCAGAAAATAAAAATCAGTAGAAATATTAATGGTAAACTATATATAATTTTAATGTATATATACAGAATATATATAAACTATAAGTGCATATATGATTTCAGAATGTTCACCTACACTACTGTATAATATGCTCTATATTTAAATATTTAATATTACAAGACTTAACATGAAATTAGGTGAGTAAAGCCTATAAACTACTATGTTTTCTTGAATAAATGCTTTAAAATCTAAATCACAGGACAAGGACAGCCACCTTTAAAAATTTAGCACCAGATTTCAACAGAAACAGCAGAGTTTAATTTAAAAAGTGTTAGTAAGTACCTTTATTTTGTCAAGTCCTATTGTCGATAGATAGAAAGCTTGGCAGAAACAGAAGGTCAGGTATTAAAAAAAAAAAAGATTTTGCTGATTAAAATATAATAGCCATGCTAGGAATTACAATGCAAAACTACATAATCATCCATTCCATTTCTAACCCACAGAATTGAGTGAATGCACTAAAGGACAAAACTAAATAGGACCTCTCTTGAGATTCAGATGTTCTAAAATGACAATAATTTGGGGAAGGGCTCTTCATTAGGACACTTTAAAATGGCAAAAGAAAAGCCAAAAGGTACTTTTATACCAGGAAAAGCAGGGCTGTAGATAAACCCAATGGCTAGATACCTACAGGGCAGCAGAAGAAAGAACCACAGTTCAATATTTAAAGCAGAAGATGTACACATTAAGTGTTGATAAAACGGAAGATTAGTGTGAAAAGCTGCCATATTCTATGCGTTTTTATGTGTCCATGAATATTGCTGCAAATTGTAGATAAATGTTTCATATGTTAGAGATTAGTTCATTGTTATGCATCTTTAAAGATAATTGCATTTTCATAAAAAAGCATAATTTTTGAGCTAAAAAGAGCAAGAAAACTACCTAATCTAACCCTCTCATTTTACAAAAAAAAAAAAAAGAATCTCCTGAATATTTTAATGTCTGATCCAGGGTTATCCTGCAAGAGATAGGGCTGAAACCAGCACTTACCTTTTAGTACAGTATTTACATTGTGCAGTTGTATGTATAGGCTTAGGTTTCTAGTCATGTGATTTTGAGCAAGACTCAGTTTTCCCATGTAAGAGTGATAACTGTATTTAACTCAAAACTTAAAGTAACCCTCAGAAAAAATGACATATATGCTCCACACAAAGACACTTAAAATGTCTGGTATGATAATATGCTCAATATTATAACTAGCTGTTAAACCCCAAACTCCATCAAATCTAAATGGGATGCCTACGATTTAAAGCAATGTTTCTCAACCCAACTTCATATAAGAAAATCCTGAAGAGCCCCTTTGAAACACAAGCCTTAGCCCCAGGCAAAATTTATCTGAAATTCTAGAGAAGTATTCTCAAATTGTTGGCCTTTTAAATGAGTTATCTCAGAGAATTCTTATACAGTCCTGTCAGTAATGGCTCAAAGCATTTGGGAACCACTAGCAAGACTTCAGAAGTTCAGTCCAGGAAAATCTCTGTATCCAAAGAGAGGGGTAGAAGAGAGGGCTTTACAAGTGTCATAAGGAATTTTTTGGTGTGACAAATATTTTCTTGATTGTGGTAATGGTTCCATGGGTTTACACATATATCATAATTTATAAAATTTAAATATGTTCAATCTATTATGTGCCATTTATAGCTCAATAAAACTTTTTTCTTAAAATATCTATAAGGATTCTTAAGCAAAAACAACATGTAGATGCAGTTAGCCTTTCATGTAAATGTTTGTTCAAAAACATGTTCCAAGCAAAAAATAGAAAACACAAAATAACAAGTATGAATTAACTTAAATATTCATAAAGTATTTAAATAGATTATTCAAATAAAATACTTAATATAAAAGGCCTAAAACTGTCAAAATACAAACATAAATAAAATAGTCATACCACCCAAAGCCATCTACAGATTTAATGAAACCCCTATTAAATTTCCCATGACACTTTTCACAGAAGTAGAACAAATAATCCTAAAATTTATATGGAACAACAAAAGACCAGAATTGCCAAAGCAATTCCAAGGAAAAAGAACAAAATTGGAAGCATAAGCCTCTCAAACTGCAGAAAATACTACAAAGCTACAGTAATCAAAACACTGTGGTATAGGCACAAAAACAAACACATAGATCAGTGGAACAAAACAAAGAGCTTGGAAATAAACCCACACACCTAAGATCAATCAACAGTCAACAAAGGAGGCAAGAAGGTACAATGGATAAACGGCGGTCTCTTCACTAAGTGTTGCTGGAAAAGCTGGACAGCCTCTTGCAGATGACTGAAGTTAGAATACTCCCTCACACCACAGACAAAGATAAACTCAAAATGGCTTAAAGACTGAAATGTAAGATCTGATAACATAAAACTCCTAGAAGAGAACATAGCAAAACATTCTGACATAAATGGTAGCAGTATTTTCTTAGACTGATCTCCCAAGGCAATAGAAATAAAAGCAAAAATAAACAAATGAGACCTTATCAAATTTACAAGCTTTTGCACAAAAGATAGTATAAAACTATAGATACTACAAAAGATACTATAAAACTCCTAGAGGAAAACATAAGCAATCCACTATTTCACATGGATTGCAGAAATTCTTTTTGGCTCTGACTCCTAGAGCAATTGAAACAAAAATAAACAAATGGGACCTAGTTAACATAGCAAAGGAAATCATAAACAAAATGAAAAGACAACCTACAGACTGGGAGCACAACTCAATGTCAGAAACACAAACAACACAATCAAAAAATAGGCAGAAGGCCCAAATAGACATTTCTCCAAAGAAGACCAAAAGCCACATGAAAAGATGCTCAATATCACTAGTTATAAGAGAAATGCAACTTAAAATTACAATAAGGTACCACCTCACACCAGTCAAGATGGCCATCATTAAAAAGCCTACAAATAACAAATGCTGAAAAAATTGTGGAGAAAACGAAATGCTCCTATACTGTTGGTAGGAATGTAAATTGGTGCAGCCACTATATATATACTGCTTTATAAAAGCAGTATACAAGTTCTTTAGAAAAACTAAAATAGAGTTACCATATGATCTAGTGATTCCACTCCTGGGCATATATTCAGAGAAAATTCTAATTCTAGAAGATCCTTGCACCCCAAAGTTCACAGCAGCACTATTTACGATAGCCAAGATAAAGAAGCACCCCAAGAAGTGCCCATCAACAGACGAATGGATAAAGAAGATATGGGGTGTGTGTGTGTGTGTGTGTGTGTGTATACACAATGGGATATTACTCAGCCATAAAAAAGAATGAAAATGCTATTTGCAATGACATGGATAGACCTAGAGATTATCATACTAACTGAAGCAAGCCAGATAAAGTAAAACAAATATCATATCACTCCTATGTGAAATCTAATTTAAGAAAATGATACAAATGAAACTTACTTACACAATAGAAACAGACGTATAGATATGGAAACAAATTTATGGTTACCAAAGGGGAAACATGGGGAGAAAGCATAAATCAGGAGTTTGGGATTAAAATCCACACACTACTATGTATAAGATGGATGACCAACAAGGACCTACTGTATAGCCCAGGGAACTCTGCTTAATATTCCGTGATAACCTATCTGAAAAAGTATGAATATACGTACGTGTATAAGTGAATTACTTTGCTATCCATCTGAAACTGACACATTGTAAATGAACTATACTCCAACAAAAATTTTTTAAACAGAAATAGCAGTTTAGGGAGTCACAGAAATTATGTTTGGAGATGGTAATAAAACCTGGTGTCACACAAATTAAATTCAGGAAAAGAAATGTATGAATAACCAGGCAAATCAGCCTACAATTTAGTGGAGGAAAGTACTATCAACAACAGAAAGATAACATCTGGGTTTCTGAGTCTAAGCATTTTATTAGTTGGGGAACTGTACATCTTAGCTTACCATGTTCATTTATTTCTTCTTTCTTTATTTTTTAAATTATGAAACTATGATAACACATTTATAGGAGAAAATGCAGAACAAAGTTACATACAGTTCCATTATATATTATATTTTTTAAGTAGATAAATTAAAATTTTTAGTTGGAGTTTCAATAGCTAACTCTCAAAAAATTAATAGAATGAATAAACAGAAAAGTGGAATACAGTAAACCTGAAAAGCACTATAAGGCAACTCAACATAATTAAGATTTGTTCAATTTTCACACAATAGCAGGATGCACATTCTATTCAAGTCCCCATAGACTATACATCAGGAGACACTGGAACATTTCTAGCGACATAAAGTAAGGTGCAAAAACTTCACAGTCTAAAGGTATCAAAATCATACAGAGTCTGTTCTCTTTTCACTGTGGAATTATGTTAGAAATCAATATCAAAAGATATTTGAAAATAATCCACATATTTTCAAGTACGGTGTGACATTTACCAAGAGAGATCTTTGACTTAGCCATTCAAAGCCTCAATAAAGTTGAAAGACTGAAAAAAAAAAAAAAAAAAAAAAA
>SJYT01079160.1:150633-217583 GCA_006410635.1 Cephalophus harveyi | reverse complement strand
AAAAAAAAAAAAAAAAAAAAAAAAAAAAAAAAAAAAAAAAAAAAACACAGAGTATTACAGAGAAAAAAGCATTTAAATGAGAAATTAATATCAAAATGAATATCAAAGAGACTTTAAAAAATGTATTTGGAAATTCAATGTTTCACTTTTAAATGATGGGTACATCTAGGAAGCCAGAGCAAGGAAAATTAGAAAATATTTTTTAACAGCATAAAAATGAAAAGAGAATTTATCAGAATTTATTGCATGCAGCTGAAACTGTTCAGTGCAACAAAATACAATGTGGAATCTTGAATAAACTATGAAACCAAATAATGGACACTAGCACAAAATTTTGTGAAATATGATACACTTATTTACATTCATCCTTTTAAATATACGAACTCCTTGAAAGAAGAGAGCATGTCTTGTTTAGTCATCCTGTATTCTTAGCACATGAACTTATACCCAGCACATAGCTGGTGCTCAATAACTATCTGATGAACAAGGGAATAATGGAATAATGAATTTAATGAATTAAAGTCATAATGAAGATCACTTCCCTGATTAGAATTTAAATTTTTAATGGAGGGACAATTGTTTCTGAATTCGGGAAATCAAAAGTTGGAGTGAGTATTGCTCAGTTGTGTCCGACTCTTTGCAACCCCATAGACTGTAGCCTGTCAGGCTCCTCTGTCCATAGAAATCTCCAGGCAAGGATATGGAGTGGGTTGCCATTTCTATTCTCTCTCTTTCCTTAGGCAACTTTTCACAAATCCCTGACCTGCTCCTGGTCTTTGCTTTTATATTTGGAATCAGTGGTCTGAATGTACTTCTCAGGCATCACAATTCTATTCAAGCAGTATTTTTCAAGTCCTTGCAAAACCTTAAGTGATAGGAGACATATTCACCAAGAATTATTATATTATAATAGCATAGAAGAGAAGGATTCTTAAAATCAGTTTGCAAAAACAGCCACTTCAGCTGTTTTTATCTCTGGGTTTCTATCTCTGCCCCAGTTTTTCAAATCAGCCAATAACAATCATTCCCTATAAATCAGACCTCCCTGAAGTTTTTTTCTTCTTTACAGTTGTAGCAAGCTGGCTGCTTTTCCCTCATTACATTTTATGTCTTTGTTTTGTTTGCACAGTCCCCTTTCTTCCTACCATTGTAACTCTTAACTGTGTCACACGATGCTAAATTTATGGGTGCAAAAATGTTGGTTTCTAGCAGCTCTTAATAAAAAATGTATCCTAATTACCAAAAAAAGGGAATTAAAAATCAGAACACAGCACTCTTTGCAAGGACTGATGTACTTGCAAATTCTGACAAACAACCTGTGAAGTGGCAAATTACCCTGAAGGGAACTCTATTTCACATGTCCTGAGATCTACATGCAGCAACACTCAGTAAAAGAACTCCTCTCTATATGGGAGAGAAGTTATTCTATATACATGGCTAGCATCCAATAGGAAAAAATAAAGAGCATGATAGAGAAAGCACAACCAAGTCTAGCTTCCTCCATAAGGATGATCTCTCTAGACCTAAGCCCTAAGACACAGCCCTCTAGCCTCACAGCGAAAGACTTAAGGATCAAAGAAAGAAAAGTAGTGATTGATTACCCTAATGCATTATTTAAGCAGAGGGAATGGTAATATAAACAGTTCTCTGAGAGACTGAGTGAAGTCGCTCAGTCATGTCCGACTCTGCAACCCCATGGACTGTAGCCTACCAGGCTTCTCCATCCATGGGATTTTCCAGGCAAGAGTACCAGAGTGGGTTGCCTTTTCCTTCTCCAGGGGATCTTCCCGACCCAGGGATTGAACCCAGGTCTCAAGAGATTAAACATCAATTAAACATTTGTGAAACCTGATATCTGGTCCTACTAATCCTCCCTCTTCTGTATATTGGACATACAATGCTATTGCCTTTATCTGCATTATTATCTATATTATTGCCATTATCCTATGTTTTTATATATATATATATATATCCTCAACCCCACTAAGGCTTCCCAGGTGGCTTGGTGGTAAAAATCCTCCTGCCAATGCAGGAGATGTGGGTTCCATCCCTGGGTCAGGAAGATCCCCTGGAGAAGGAAATGGCAACCCACTCCAGTATTCTTGCCTGGGAAATCCCAAGAACAGAGGAGCCTGGCAGGTTACAGTCCATGGGGCTGCAGAAGAGTTGTACATAATTTAGCAACTAAACAACAACAACCCCAGTAAGACTGAGGGCACTTTAAAAACATTAGAAATTCATCATTTTTTTCTCACAGAGACTGTCATTGATGCATATTTGTTGGATATATGTTTTTGTAAAAAATTTGTCAATGGCCACTCTTTAAGGACAACCAAGAGAAAGACAAAATCGCTTTTACTGATTTCTCCATTTCAGTCCAGTGACTAGAATCACACCCAAATGTAAACTGTTTTCTCCCCCATTTCAGCTACTTCTGATGGCTCCACCAAACTGGCAAATAAGAATAGGTGTTGCTATTTTTTAACTTATTAAAAAGAAGATCATTATTTTAACTTCCAAAACCCCCGACATCTAATTGTGATGCTTATTTAACAGAACTACATAGATTATTTTAAAGTACTTTTATGAGCTTCCATGAAACCTGAAAAGGATAATCTGAAATTAAAATGACAATGTATTAATATCAAAAAACTATTTGAGGTGACAAAAAGAAAATTGTAGCAAAAGATTCACTAGCAATGGTCCCATTAATAAATAAACACAAATATGAAACTGATCAGTAGTAGCTGAATTACTGAGCCCCAGGCCCATCTGCTCCAGTTTTATGAGTCAAAAATCAAAATTGCATGAGTTGGTGAATACCCAATCTTCACAAACATCAGAGTCAAATTAAGGAAATTACCCAATGCACCAAATGCAGCTCAGCAGATTATCAAACCATTTAAAGCACAACTTTATACCAAAAAAAGAACCAAACACACCATGATCTTGTGCAAATGAATAATAATAGCCAGATGGAACAATAAACTCTGATGCTTGGCAGTATGAACCTTGGCACAGTGATTATAAGTCATGTGGAAAATCAATAGGGGGTCATCAGAGAATCAGCAAAATAAGACTCAGGAAATTCACCCTGAACAAAGGGAAGAAGAAAGGCCTTCCCTGGATTTTAAGAAGCCAAGAAGACCAGATGATATGGGTATGACAGAAATAGTAGGAATATTAAAGTGGAACCAAACCAGATACTAACAATAAATCTACCACCTATTACTTGAGGCATTACATTGTTAGCTCTTCTGTTTCTTCTAGAACATGAGAGTCAAGGCACCCACACCACAGAGTTGCAGGATTAAATACTACATTCTTCAAAGTAAGAGCACATGCTCTCAAATATTGTTGATTCAGAAAAAGCAAGAACCACTGAATAGGGGCAATCCCATCACAGGTTTGCATCGCTAATATTATCACTGCTGAAAAACCACTCGAATCTCATCTTCTAGGTAAACTGTGCGGTGTTCTGGATTTCAAAGTGGTTTCCCGTGACAGAGACAGTGCTACATGTTCAAGTCATTCTTCCTGGACGCATAGAAGGAGGTTTCCAAGCCTCACGTAAAATGGGTTCCGGCCAATTTAAAGTGAAAGTATCCGTCACTCAGTCATGTCCAACCCTTTGTGATCCCATGGACTATAGCCTGCCAGGCTCCTGTCTCCATGGAATTCTCCAGGCAAGAATACTGGAGTGGGTAGCCATTCCCTTCTCCAGAGGGTCTTCCTGATCCAGCAATTGAACTTGAGTCTCCTGCATTGCAGGCAGATTCTTTACTGCCAATTAGATGCAGGCAGAAAGAACACACTACTGCTAGCTATGCAATTAGAATCTCCTGTGGAAACAGTACTACATCTTTCAGTCTGTAGTTTTTCCACCCTGTTATGTTCAAGTCCTTTTCTACCCCTTAGCAATAATTTTTGCAGATTCTAAATTTTGTTATTTCAAATTATTAAAATACAGTTCAACCAACTTAAAACTTCATTCAAAACTTCCCTTTCCCCTTCCCCAACACAAGCTACAGGGACCTTGGCTTCCCAGAATGGAGAAAGATCATAAGAATGAATGGCTGCATCCACCTCCCTCCTCTAGGCAGACACTGATGCTGGGTCAGGGAGGAAGGGTAGAGTATGGGGTCTCCTTCAATTGCTGTCCATCTGTCATCAGTGAGGATTAAGTCCCTGACCTCACTCTGGTTCACTCGAAGTTGCCTGACGTTTACTGCCTCCCTTTCTGTGTTGGCCTTCACATCAGCACATGATTTTCTTGGCTCCTCTTCTCTCTGGCTCTCTGACCTATTCAATGGAGCAACTATTTCTTGCATAAACCTTACCAGCTATATAAGACCTCCCTGCCTTCTTCAGGTCGGCTGTCTCTTTGCCAGGCCTAGTGGACCCCTAGGAAGCCCTCAACTGCTGGTTCTTCTCTAGTGTTTGAACTCCCTTTCTTTAGAAGGAATGATGCTGAAGCTGAAACTCCAGTACTTTGGAGTTTCATGCGAAGAGTTGACTCATTGGAAAAGACTCTGATGCTGGGAGGGATTGGGGGCAGGAGGAGAAGGGGACGACAGAGGATGAGATGGCTGGATGGCATCACGGACTCGATGGACGTGAGTCTGAGTGAACTCCGGGAGTTGGTGATGAACAGGGAGGCCTGGCGTGATGCGATTCATGGGGTTGCAAAGAGTCGGACACGACTGAGTGACTGAACTGAACTGTACTGAAGTGCCGGGAGCCAGCACGGGAGATCCCACCCATGACAAGGTCATGCGGAGAGGCCTGATGAGCAAGGCGAGTTGGGCCTCAAGGGTTCCCCCTAGAATTTCCTGAGCATCCATCCCCCAAAGCCAGAGTCTGCCTGCTTTACTGTGTTATGCTTTCCACCTACTCTTCTGACATTAACAGGGGGCTGTCCCCCCACCACCTTTTTCTGGAAAAAGTTAATTTAGAGCTTTTAGATAATAAATCTCCTGGGCATAATAAGAGTGTTTCAATCCAAAAAACCCCTCTGATGGCTTTCCAGCCTGCCTGCTAGACTCTTACAGCTGCACATGTGACTGTTAGCAGCCTCCCGACTGTGAGAGGCACAGGAAGCTTAAAACATCCTAGTAATGTAGGGGCTTCCAAGGAGTCAAAATCATTAGAATAGGACTGATTAAAGGTTTCATTTGTTGAGCCAATACTTGCTGCCAAATTTTCATATCTTTTATTTGTAGATATAGTTGGTATATAGAGAAAAGCAGGTAGTAGACCTGGTATTAGCAACATTAGATCTTTGAGTTAAGTACTTTCTTTGTTATAACCCACTGCACCTTTTCTACAGGAATGTAACTTTATTTAGTTTGAGGGTGATGCAGAGTAAAGAAAAAACACTTCTAGGGAAAAAGAGTTTTCTGGTTGATAGACATTTATCTAGGAAGAGAGCCATAAAAATGTTAACAGGCCTCTTGGCCAGAAGATAATGTAAACCACCTGAGACCTTTTGTATACGGGAAGGTATGCAAAAAAGAAAGCCTGGTCCCAATGAGGGTCAGGACTATTGCCCCTGCATAACTCTGCATATTCCATTATTTCTTTATGTACAACTTGGGGTATGTAAGCTGATTTTGAAAATAAAGTCTTGAGTCTTGTACCAGTGCTGGGCTCCCCCATGCTGTTCTTTTCTCCCCTTTTCTGGCTGAATTCCCATCTGGAGCGGGAAGGCTCACCACGTCTACTTACTTGCCCTGGCTTCTAAGATCCACGCGAAAGGGAGCCTAAGGCGGGGCACCCTTCGATATTCAAGTAGGTGCCAGTGGCCTAACGTAGATGGTGCAAACTTCTTGTCTCGAAGTTTTATTGGTTTTCCCCATAAACCAAGTTATTCAGCCTCTTTTCTCCACCAATATTTCCTACTACACTATCCGTTTCTAATCTCTCTATATATCTGTAGTTAAATAAGTTTTTTCCTAGGATGCCAACTCCATTTCCGCTTCGAATTCCCTGGATCCACCGGGCTGGACCCCAGCACCTAAGGACTATAACCCACCATGCTCCTCTATCCATGGGATTTTCCAGGCAAGAATACTGGAGTGGGTTCCATGCCCTCCTCTAGGGGATCTTCCTGGCCCAGGGATCGAACCTGCATCTCCTGTGGCTCCTTTGCAGGCAGATTCTTTATCACTGAGCCACCAAGGAATTCCTCCAAGAAAATACCTCTGCAATTTGAAGATAGAGGACATTGAATATGACTAAGTGCTACATACCTGTGCACCATGTCATACTGCCTCTAACATAACGATAACATTTTGCCTTCTCCTGGCAGGAAATGAAGCTTTGCTAAATTTGTCCTTTCTGATTCTTTGAAGAAGTTCTATCCACTCCCTGCTCAGAAATGGGAATGGAAACCTTGTGACAAATGAGAGCGGCAATGAACCTCTGCCCATTCCCAGGCAAGCCAGGGCACACTCTGTCACTCTCTGATGGCTGCAGAGACACCCAATCTTCCGAAGCCTTTGAGAAGATCCTCTTTTCCATGTTTCACATATCATTGGAGGGGTGGGTGAGGCCAGGGGCATTCTGCCCCAGAGTTCAGGGCCAGCAGAGTACATAAACCAAAGCTGGTCGGGACAATAGAGAGAGGGTAATATCGAAAACCTGTAGAGCCTGGCTGATTTTCTCATTCATCTTTGACCGATGGAAGAAGGTCTGCTGCTCAGTGAAGGATGGGCCCCAGTAATGAAGCCGTCTGCAGCACTGAGAGCTGCTTGGCCGTGGCACATAGCTCAGAATTACTGCAACTGCCCGGGTGTCAGAAGCCATCAATTGTCCCAGACTCACCTGCTGGGCTCAGAGCCATAGACCGTGGGGGCTTAGACATCATCATTTTTCCAGATGAGACCCCCCACTTATCTCTTCATCATCAGGATCCCTCCCCTTCCCCCAAACACTCCCATTGATCAAATCCCGTTATTTCTCCTAGTACAGAGTCACGGAACATAGAATAGGGTCATCATTCTTCCTCACAGTTCATATCCACCGAGGAATTATTTCCTTCCCTCTCTCATGAGTTACTGTCAGACTGCCTAGATCTTTGCCTTCTATGTGGCCTGCATACAGAGTGAGGGGTGAAAAAGGTCCAGGGAGCTCTGTTCTGCGATAAGCAACTCTCGCCCTCATTTCTGCCATTTTGTCAAAGGGTCCTTCCGGTCTATTCACATCCACAGAGCACTCTCCAAAGAAGCCATGGAGAATATTTGGAAAGAAAGCCTTTTCCTTGCATTTGAGTCCATCTTAAAGCTCATCTGAACCCGATCACCTTTGCATTTCAAGGATCCCACATTCTGATGGCCATCCTTTTCTCAGTTTAAAACCCTTCCAGTGAAGTGAGGTAAAGACTGTTTCAAAGATGTCACTTCATCGATGGAAATGCCTAATTGTATAGGATTGGCTTAGTCCCCATCCTTTCTCAATTTTCATAAAAGTGTAGTTTCCACAAGTATTTTCTTCTAAATTCTCCAGCATTATCCTTTTAAAATATTATATGTGAAACTTTACCCAGTATTTCAGGCATGATTTCATCTGTGAGGCATACAGTAGGATCCTAGCCTTAGTACATCTCTACCTTTTATTTCTATAAATAATACTCCAAATTCCATTAAATATATAATATATTCAGTTCAGTTCAGTCGCTCAGTCGTGTCCGACTCTTTGCGACCCCATGAATCGCAGCATGCCAGGCCTCCCTGTTCATCACCATCTCTCGAAGTTCACTCAGACTCACATCCATCGAGTCAGTGATGCCATCCAGCCATCTCATATTATATTCCATTAAAAGCTGGGCTTCCCCTGTGGCACAGCAGTTAAAAATCCTGCAGGAGTTGCAGGAGACAGGGTTTCAATCCCTGGGTTGGGAAGATCCCCTGGAGAAGGAAATGGCAACCCACTCCAAAATTTTGCCTGGAGAATCTCATGGACAGAGAAGCCTGGAGGGCTATGGTCCATAGGGTCACAAAGAGTCAGACAGGACTGAAGCAACTGAGCGCGCGCACGCACACACACACACACACATAGTAAAAGCTGCATCACGCTTTGGTCTATATAAACTTATCAACTAACACTCTGGCAAGATCTTTAATAAATACTTTATTTTAAGGTATATATCCTCCTAGTTTGTAACTTTTTTTTTTTTACACTTACCTGTAGTATTTTCTATTTACTTCCAATTAAATTATATTTAGTTCACTGTTTCAGTGATTCCTCTCTCTTTGGATTCTGACTTTCATCCATACATTACTAATAAGTTTCCCTTCCAGCTTTCTATCACTCCAAAATGTAATCAGTGCATTATAATCTAGTTCTAGTGACTAATAGGAAACTAGAGCTCTGAATCTAGAAACACTTCACAGAGAGATAGTTCAAAGCCCACACTAATATACTAGCCAACATTCTTTGAAGTATATAATATTTTAGTACTTGTGAACCTAGGTAATTCCACACATTTAATCATCTTCAGTTCAACACATTAAATGCTTGCTTAGTCTTTACTGTGTACCAGTAAGTACGAATATAGTATAATCTACTCCCTGCCCTCAAGAAGCTCACAATCAAATGGGGAAATGAGCATGCAGTCAATGAACCAGCTCCCTATGATGGGTCATATGCTACAAATGGAACTGAATTCCAAGAGGAGTTTAAGAACGATCACTGGACTCTACGTGGGGTTGTAGTGGTTTTCCAGTTGCTAAGCCGAGTCAACCCTTTGAGACCACATGGACTGCAGCACGCCAAGCTTCCCTTTCCTCTACTATCTCACAGTTTGCTCAGATTCATGTCCACTGAATCAGGGATGCTATCCAATCATCTCATCATCTGCTACCCCCTTCTCCTTTAGCCCTCAATCTTTCCCAGCATCAGTCTTCCCAATGAGTCAGCTCTTTATCAAGTGGCCAAAGTAACAGAACTTCAACACCAGTCCTTCCAATAAAAACTCAGGGTTGATTTCCTTTTAGTTCACTTCTGTTGCTCAATTGTGTCCGACTTTTTGTGACCCCATGGATTGCTGCACACCAGGCTTCCCTGTCCATCACCAACTCCCGGAGCTTGCTCAAACTCATGTCCATCGAGTCAGTGATGCCATCCAACCGTCTCATCCTCTGTAGTCCCCTTCTCCTCCTGCCTTCAGTCTTTCCTAGCATCAGGGTCTTCTTCAATGAGTCAGTTCTTCACATCAGGTGGCCAAAGTATTGGAGTTTCAGCTTCAGCATCAGTCCTTCCAATGAATATTCAGGACTGATTTCCTTTAGGATTGATTCATTTGATCTCCTTACAGTCAAGAGTCTTGAACACCAAAACTGGAGAGCATCAGTTCTTCAGTGCTCAGCCTTCTTTATCATCCAGTTCTCACACTCATACATGACTACTGGGAAAACTGTAGCTTTGACTACATGCATCTTTGTTGGCAAAGTGAGGTGTCTGCTTTTTAATATGCTGTGGAGTTGTTGAGGAAACCTAAAAAAAAAAAAAAAGAATGCAAGAGTATCCTTTCCCCCCAGTCCTCATTTTTTTGAGTTATGTCTCAAGAATATGAAAAGGTAAAGACTTTTACGGTAGTCTAACAGCAAGGGTGGTAAAGGAAGGGAAAGATAGATTCTGCTAGGGCTACCCAAGGACAGGTTCATCCCACATAATTACCTCCCCTCTAGGCTATACTCTCCATCCTCCAGCTCCGGGCTTAGAACTGTCATAGGCGTTAAAGGAGGAGATGTCCACAGAGGGTGAGACAGACATGGAGCAGACAGCCATCATTCATGCCAGGCTATCAGTGGATAACATTGCTGTCAGAAAGGGAGGTGATAAAAGGCAATGAGGAGGTCAAGGGGCAATGCCATTTTCCAGGTGCTCATTAGATCTAGCCCTCTCATCTCAGGTCTCGACTTTTCATTATCTCATCTCCACCAGGAAAAGCTTTATCTTTATACATCAAAGTACTCTTCCACATCTGTTTTTCTAGCCCAGAGTTTTTTTCTGCTTCCCTGAAGACTTAGATTTTTGAAATCGAAAGCCAACAACAGACTATTTTTTTCCACAGCTTTTTTTTAATGTGTCTTCACTTATCCAGTGAATGTTTTCAGACAACCCAATTGACTCAAGGAGGGCCAAGGTTGGAAAGGACTTTTTAAAATGTTGCTTAATATTCCAAACATATTATCCTGCCTCATACAAGTAGGCAATTATCAGCAGATGATGAGAGAATGAGTTTCCGAACAGAGTACAGCAGGTGTAAAATGCATGAGAAAGCACAATTTATGGGCAAATTTTCCAATATTTTACTAAAATATAGTTATTTTCTATCAAGTACATCCCTATAATAAAAAAATTCAGTGAATGAAGCAAACAAGGGAAATAAGATAAGTTTAGCCAGACTTCATCATTTGGAACTCATTATTTCCAATAATCTCATCTTCCTTTCCAAACCACTCACAATCCATCTCTAAATATTTTGGTCCTGAATTGACCAGGAATTGATGTCACATCCATTGATATGCTCTTTTCAGATTTCCTCTTATTCCCTTTTGTGAAAACTGGTGATTTTCCCATTTCAGTCATCCAGTACCTTTTTTAACTTCTGGCAATTCTATTTTTTTTTTTAAGGGAAATTTTAACACATGTGTTAAGTACTTATTATGTTTCAGGCACTGTCTTAGGTGTTTACAACTATTAAAATTCAAGTTGGGCCACACCTTCCTGCTCTTTCCAACACGAAGGTCATTCCTTTCAGGTAGACAATGGAAGCAAAATAGACATAGAATCATTGTCCCACCTTTCATCAGTTAACTGTATACCATCTGCCCAAGCAGTAAGCCCATCACCTCCCAGTTCTTCTTTAAATACGGATAAATGAAACTCTGCATTTTCTGTAGTACACAGTCACTGAGCTGCACTGATACTCCATAGCTTTGTCAGCATTATCCTTGAAAGTTTATTCCACTCTTTTGTATCCATTCCACAAACAAAAAGGGCCAACTGTTTATTTATTGAAAAAGATTCACATATAAGTGGACTTGTACAGTTCAAACCTGTATTGTTCAAGGGTCACTTGTTCAAGGGTCAGTTGTACATACTCTTTTTGTAACAAATTAAATTCAAGTTCAGAAATGGCCATAAAGTCACACCACCACTACTTTCTTTTTCAAAGGAATATGTGACCTCAATGCCAGGCTTTTCTATTTTCTAAACTCTCCTGTTGCTCTTAATCATCTTTTATGTCAACTATTTGAAATATATCCCTCCTAGAGTCTAAGGTAAATACCTGAGTATGATCAACATTTACTTTCATCACTATGATGAATACTATTGCTAAGTTATTTCTAAGATGTCCTTCACTTCTACTTCAGTTCTCCTGGCCAGCAATGAGTCTAGAATTAGAAATCTTCCTTCACTGTTTTATTTACCTTCCCAGAGATGAAGTCCTCAAGTCAAGAGTTCATTGGAAATTGGGGAAGATATTCCAATATCAAATATATTTTTTTTAAACCACAAAGAGATCTATGAAGAATGTTAAATTCCTTATGACCTAAAAGAATGCTTCCAAAATCACAAGTAAGGCTCAGATGTGGAAAAAATTATTATCAAAAATACTAGCATATTCTACAATAATGGTAATATAGAACATATTCTTTAATGACTGTGTGACCTACAACAAACTAGTTAACCCTCTGGAACTCACATGCTTCATCTGAGAAATAGAGATTTTCATCATTTCTGAAACTTCAGAGTACTATTATAAAAATCTTATAACATTATATGAAAACACTTTGAAAACTAAATGCCATACTAATATAAGACATTGTCACCTACTGTAAAGCACAGGGAACTCTACTCAGTACTCTGTAATGACCTACATGGAAACAGAAACTATAAAAGAGTGCATACATGTACATGTATAATGAATTCACTTTGCTGTACAGGAGAAACTAACACACCATTGTCAATAACTATATTCCAATAAAAATTAATGTGAAACATACATTATCATATTGTCTCTCTACTTCATCTCTTATCCTGCTTGATATCAAGTTCCTGAGTCTTTGTCTTCCTTCTTTTTTAAGCCAATAAACATGCTAATAAATATTAATACATTCTTCTGAGTCTTTATAAGGTGATGGTTTTCCCCCAAAGAGAGCATCATTATTATATAAAATCACAATCTAGAAAAACAGATTACATTCTTCAGTATGATCTATGTCACCAGGAGTCATGGACAGAATGTTTGTGTTCCTCTGAAATACATATGGTGAAACCCTACTTCCCAACGTGGTGATATTGGGAGGTGGGGCCATGGGAGTTAATAAGCACTAGATGAAGTCCTGAGAATAGAGTCCTCAAGAACAGGATTAATGTCCTTAAAAGAGTCACAGGAAAAAAATGGTTTCATCTCTCTGATCTCCACCATGGGATAATACAGCAAGAAGCTGGCAGTCTGCATCCTGGAAGAGGGTCTTCATCAGAACCTGGCCATGCTGGCACTCTGATATCAGACTTTTATCCCCCAGAACTGTGGGAAATAAAAACTAGCAGGTATTTTGTCATAACGGCCCAAATGAACTAAGACCAGTATCCTTCCTTTTCTCCTCAAATTGTAACTTTCTACTAGAAGAGCTGAATCCAGCCAAGGTCTTTAGTTTTCTATTCATATCTAACCCTTGAACAACATAGAGGTTAGGAGTACCGACCCCCATGCAGTTGAGAATCTGCATATAACTTCACAGTCAGATCTGTGGATCCACGGTTCCACCATTGGCAGATTCAACCAACTGCAGATCATGCAGTTCTATGGTACGTATTTGTACAAAAAAAAAAAAAAAAATCCATACATAAGTGGACCCACACAGTTCAAAACCTGTGTTGTTTAAGGGTCAACTGTATGGCTACCCCAGTGTCTTCTGTCACTAGAAGTGACAGAAGTGTCACTAGTGACAGTATACCTCCCACCCCACGGATCAGAACCAAAAGGCTGTGAGCTTGTTGTGCTTGACTCCTGTTTGCAGGGTCTCCTCTGAATTCAATAGTTACATCCAGCCTCTTTCTCTTTTTCTTTCTCTCTTCCTCCCTCCTTGCATAACATAATCCTTGACTAAACTTCTATACTAGAATGTATACCCCACAATACGTAGTTCTTGGTATGTGATACTTCCATCTGAGTGGAAGTACTAACTCCTCAATCTGCTCATCGACCCAGAAGATATGAACAGACTGAGTAAAAAAGAGATCCTATAGAAACAGCATCCCCTTCAAAAACTGGTCCAGCTTCCTTATCTAGGGTCAGCTCTTCCTGCTACTCTACATTATAGATACTATGGAAATGCCCTAAAGTGCCATGGTCTCTCACACCTCTGGGCCTTTACCCAGCCTGTTTCCTCCCTGGATACCTTCATCTACTTTTTTATCCGGAAAAATCTAACTCACCTTTTAAGGTCAGGATCAACTGCTAGTTCCTCTATAACCAAACTCTCTTCTCTGCTTCCACTGGTCTTTATAAATACATTTCTTATAGGATTTATCATATAATGTTACACAGACTTGATTATTCATTTCAAGCCTCTGGAGTCAATAGCTATAGTCGTATTGGCAAACAGACAAAATCAAGGACAGTTCTGTCTGAATACTTCACTTAAAAATCTTATAGACAAAGGCATTGAAAAAGTGGCCAAATCTTTACACAAGACATCTGGGAATTTAGCATCATTCGTAGAAACTCTGAAGAGAAAAGAAGAAGAGAGAATTCTCCAGCTGTTGGACATGCTCAAGTATGAAGACAAGGTCTTATTCATTTTACACACTCAGTACTGGGCCTGGGGCTTTTCACACACAAGGTGTTAAATAAATGTGGGTTGGATGAACTTTTGGAGATAAAGTTAAGGATCATGGTGTTCCTATGAACTGTGCTTTCACTGTCTTCGCAAATAAACAAACATGGAGAAGATAAACTGCTGACATGCCTTGTTTAATAACAAAATACTTGGCTCAAGTTTTATGAGACAGAGTATCATTTAGAAATCATGGACCAATTAGTACTCACTGAGAGGCGAATTTTCTAGGCCCACTTTGGTAGAGATAAGACTTCTGAGCTCTCAAAAGAGATACAATCGTTGTTCTCATAACTTTTTGAATAGAATTTGATCTATGAAAGCTGAACCAAAACAGCTGGCTTTGGAGTGAGTGGATATGTGTAATTCCCAGCAATGTCATTATGTTGTCCCTTAAAGTAGATGACCAAGACAGTCTGAGTTATCATGCAGGCAGCAGGAAACAGTGAAATTGACAGATTTCTTTATATTCAGTGATAATAATAATGATGATGATCATGTCCTGAATTCCATATCACAAAACGGCAAATGTATTTCTAGGGTCTTCTCTAAAGAATTAGAGGTTAAAGCAGAAAAATGAAATACGATGCTATCTGGATGATGGTCGGAGAAATATTGCTTAGGACAAAAGCATCAGTAAAGAGACCAGTCTCCAAGATTTGTGTTTTTTTCTTGCAGGTTGATCCTGCTTTCTGGTCTCAGGAAATCCTTTGAGTTTTATTTATGAGAATTCAAGCGTGACTATCCTCTGCCTTTAGGTTAGTCCATGACCATTCTCTTCCCCGAGGCTTCCCTGGTGGCTCAGATGGTAAAGAATCTGCCTCAGTGCAGGAGACCGGGGTTTGATCCCTGGGTCAGGAAGATCCCCTGGAGAAGGGAATGGCAACCCATCCAGTATTCTTGCCTGAAGAATTCCA
Source organism: Cephalophus harveyi (assembly GCA_006410635.1). Classification (NCBI taxonomy): domain Eukaryota; kingdom Metazoa; phylum Chordata; class Mammalia; order Artiodactyla; family Bovidae; genus Cephalophus; species Cephalophus harveyi. Next base: position 202,813 of record SJYT01079160.1, on the reverse strand, counting down.
TGGACAGAGGAGCCTGGTGTGCTATATAGTCCATGGGGTTGGAAAGAGCTGGACACAACTGAGCAACTGACACACATTCTCTGCCTCACCTTCACTTGGGAGACAGAGCAAGCAAATCAGCTCTGTGCCTGGACTTGGGGAAAGTCTCTGCTCAAAAGGAACCAATAAGTTCAGTTGGATACTTACTTCCTTCCCCTTTGGAACATGTGGTTTCCATGCCCTTAACTATGACTTGAATAAAACTATATACAAAGAATTTTTTTTCATTGTCTTCTCAAGAAGGATACTATGGAGCTAGCGCTGACTGCCTTTTTTTCTGCAAATGTTAGTTGTCTTTTCTACAACCTACCTTTATTTAAAACTTTCTCCCAAGAGCTATGAAAAAAAGACCTGCATTAGCTGTCAGGAATCCTCAGTTCTACCCATTGCTACTAACTAGCTAGTAAACCACTTATTATTTTAATAGTACTTTCGAGTTCCATAAAGTCACCATTAATTTGGCCCTTCCAATAGCCTTGAGGGTAATGACTGCCACCTAGAAAATGAAGATATATCAGGTTTGAGAAGTTATGTATGTGGGAATGATTTACACTTCTGAGGATGTATGTAATTGGGGTGAGCAACAGTCACTGTTCCCCAGGCAGAGTAGAGGTCTGCACTAGCCTTGTGTCTCTTTTTTCTTTGCTCTCCAAGGTAACATTATCACTTTAATATCTTCAGTTATTTCATATTACACTCCAATTTTTATGTCTGAGATAGATGGTCTAATCTAAATTTTATATTGTTATCCCTGCATTTGTTATGTAGGCCTATCTATTTATGCTAGGTGCGGCAGAGTGTTGGTCACTCAGTCACATCTGACTCTTTGTGACCACCAGGCTCCTCTGTCCACAGAATTCTCCAGGCAAGAATACTGGAGTGGGTTGCCATTCCTTTCTCCAGGGGATCTTTCCAACCCAGGGATCAAACCCAGGTCTCCTGAATTATAGGTGGATTCTTTACCATCTGAGCCACCAGGGAAGCCCCATGCTAAGTGTGGAGGAAATATTTATTCTATTATCTGGCTGCACCTGTCCTTAGCTGCGACACTCAGGATGTTTAACCTTTGTTGCGGCACGGGGGATCTTTCAGTTGCAGCATGTGAACTCTTAGCTGTGGCATGTGGGACCTCGTTCCCCAACCTGGATCCCTTGCATTGGCAACAAGGAGTCTTAGCCACTGGAGCACCAGGAAAGTCCTGGAATCAGTTCAGCTCAATTCAGTTGCTCAGTCGTGTCCAACTCTGTGACTCCATGGACTGCAGCACGCCAAGATTCCCCGACCATCACCAACTCCCGGAGTTTACTCAGACTCATGCCCATTGAGTTGGTGATGCCATCCAACCATCTCACCCTGTGTCATCCCCTTCTCCTCCCGACTTCAATCATTCCCAGCATCAGGGTCTTTTCCAATGAGTCAGTCCTTTGCATCAGGTGGCCAAAGTATTGGAGTTTCAGCTTCAGCATCAGTGCTTCCAATGAATATTCAAGACTGATTTCCTTTAGGATTGACTGGTTGGATCTTCTTGCAGTCCAAGGGACTCTCAAGAGTCTTCTTCAACACCACAGTTCAAAAGCATCAATTGTCCAGTGCTCAGCTTTCTTCACAGTCCAACTCTCACATCCATACCTGACTATTGGAAAAACCATAGTTTGACTAGATGGAACTTTGTTGGCAAAGTAATGTCTCTGCTTTTTAATATGCTGTCTAGGTTGGTCATAGATTTTCTTTCAAGGAGCAACTGTCTTTTAACTTCATGGCTGCAGTCACCATCTGTAGTGATTTTGGAGCCCAAGAAAATAAAGTCTCTCACTGTTTCCATTGTTTCCCCATCTATTTCCCATGAAGTGATGGGACCTGAGTCCTGAAATACTTCTGATTTTAAAGCCAAGAATCCAGATGGAAGCTCTCAAATATTCACTGACCTAAGCATATCAGCATTCATCAAATGAGAACCTCAAGAGAAATACTTCCAGGACAGGAATAAAGACTGAATTTGTCAGGCTCTCATGAGAACTGTGTGTTAGGACATGAGGGTTGTTAGTAGGACCTGAGAGAAGTAGCAATACGCAAAAGGGGTCTAACCTGTAACTACACTTCCATTCAAAATGCCAACAAATACCAGGAACTTTATCCAAATTCTGGGAGTCATATTTGGCCTCTGAATTTTTTCACATTGCCTCCAGAAGTCTCGGAGGGTTGGGTTGCAGGGAAGAGGTGCTTATCCAAGCTAAGTTACTGAGATCAGCAACAGTCACAGCTGGCACTTGAACTCTGACCCCCTGACTCCAGTTTTCCTTCTGCTCCATCAGTCTGCCTCTTAGCTTCTCTAAGTATCTGTTTCCACATCTGCTAAATGAGAGGCTGGAACAGACACTAAGGTCACTAACATTTCAAATTCTATGGTCTCTTTGCCTTCTAGTAGCATCCTTGCCTGGCCCAGATCCCTCCCTTCTCAGGGCAAATGATGCCATTACTTTCTCCTCTCCCAGGCTCGCTCTTTTCCAATCCAAGGAAATGGATTAAAAGGAACCCAGGTTTTCCTATTCAGGACTTGCATGCTTGCATGCTCAGTCACTCAGTCAGTTCCTACTCTTTGCAACCCCACAGACCATAGTCCTCCAGGCTCATCTGTCCATGGGATTCTCCAGGCAAGAATACTGAAGTGGGTTGCCATTTCCTTCTCCTACTCAGGACAATGACAGCTGAAAACAGAAAGTCTCAGTGAGAAATCACATGGACCAGCCTTATTGCGGACAAAGGATCACTATGTTTGTTTACTTGGGGCCAGACAAGCCTCTCTTTAAAGTTTAATTACTGAGGAATCAGACAACTTCTTCTATATATTGAATGCCTGCGTAACATGGCATTTGTTTCGCTGCCATTCAAACTCAATTTCTTTTCTTCCCTTCCCTTTCCCTTTCCAGTGCCACTCTGGCGACTTCCTCCACACTAGTGAAACATCCATAGATTTCTCAGGCATGGCCAGAAACCCTGGAGACTCCTGGTCACCCGTGGGTCACACGTGTGTTTCCTCACAGAATCACTAATGGCATCTGGAAAAAGAGAGAAGAATACATAATAACCTGGCCATTTATTTCAGGAAAAAAAAAAAAAGAAAGAAAGAAAGAAAGCCAAACCAGAGTAATCAGGCACTAAAAGTGCATCTCAAGCAGGCAGTGACAGTTTCAGCATGGAGGGTTTACTGGACTTGTAGGAGAGGCCCTCCCCACTGTGCTCCAGGACAGGTGATGGCTTCTGGGTGGAGGTGAAGGGCATGTCATTACTCCTGATCCCCAGCCCAGGTTGCTTTGTACTCTCCCATGGGCTCGATCTAGCCAAGACCCTAACACTCACTGAACCCTAATCCTCTTCCCACTTGCTTTACTCCTCAGACATTAAACATCCTGTGAGTGTGGCTGCAACACGTCCAGGTAACCCCAGATTCCTTCCTTCCCCTCTTCTATGGGGAAGAGACACGTGTCTGTGTCTCTTTACTATCTCTGGGCCTTAGCTCCCATCACAGAACCTTCCAGCTCACTCACATCAGTCACAGTTTGCATTTGAGTTCATAGTTGAATCTTCTTCTTCCAGGATTCCAAACCCCCCCCCACCACCCCCCCCGACACACGCACACAACTAATCAATTAATAAAAGTTAATGGCAAAGAATTTTATCTTGGTAATTAATAACATTCCTCGAGATGGGAACAATAGGAAGAAAACCAGTCCACAGTTCTTTTCTAAAGAGCTCATTCAATTAGTTTGGATAAGGAGAAGGGCCCTGGGGTGGCATTTTCAAATGAAAATAATCCACAGAGGCTGGCAAGAGGGATGCTTGCCAAAGATGAGGCACAGGAGCCATGGAGTGTCAGGGTCCAGCCCCAGTGGATCCAGGGTAATTCAAAGGGGAGACGGAATCGGCGTCCTAGGAAAAAACTTATTTAATTACAGATATAGAGAGAGATTAGAAAGAGAGAGATTAGATATAGACAGATAGTGTAGTAGGAAATATTAGTGGAGAAAAAGAGGCTGAATAACTTGGTTTACGTGGGATACCAATAAAACTCCAAGACAAGGAATTTGCACCATCTATGTTGGGCCACCGGCGCCCATTTGAATATCGGAGGGTGCCCCACCTTGGGCTCCGTCTCTCATGGATCTTAGAAGCCAGGGCAAGTATGTAGACATGGTGAGCACCCACGCTCCAGATGGGAATTCAGCCAGAAAAATGGGAAGCAAGAAAGAAACAAGACAGGGGAATCAGTCTTTCCAGAAACTGATCCCATTTCTTTATTTTTTAGGTTTGCTTATATACTTTTTGTTATACATAGGGATGAATACAGAGTCACGTGGGGTCAGCAGACCTGACCCTTGTCACAATCTGGTGCTTCATATAAATGTATACAAAGGTCTTAGGCGTTTTACATCATCTTATGGCCATGAGGCCTGCTGACATTTTATGGCCCTTTCTGATAACAGTCAGTTAAGCAGAAAACTTATTTTTTCCAGGGGTGATTTTTTCTTAAACCAGGCGCCAACCTCCAAATAAAGTTGAATTCCTATAGGGTGAGGGTGTAGTGGGTTACAATCAAGAAAGGAATTTACTTAGCCTAAGGTTTAACATAATTAATCTTAAAGGTTAATACTTATTTTTCCTATATGCTAGTTATATTCATTATAAGGGCAGCGAATATGGAGATTTAGCAGCAAATATTGGCTCAACAGATGAAAAACCCTTTACCAATGTAATTTCTAATCAACCCACTATACTATACTAATAATTTCCAAACTTCACAAAAGAGTCTGTATATAGAAAGTTTAAAGCATCTCGTGCCTCTCATGGTTGGGAGGCTGTAAACAATCACATGTGGCCAGATGAACCCGCTCAGGCAGGCTAGAGAACCTTCAGAGGAGTTTGTAAGTTGGAACACTCTTGTCATGCCCAGGAATTTTTATTAACTGGAGTTGCAAGTTAACTCCTTCTCTGAGAGAAATGGTGATGGGAGAGAGCCCCCTGTAAAGTCAGACGTGTAGGTGAGAGCATAAAACAGTAAAGTAGGCACTCTGGTTTGGGGGGTAGATGCTCGGGAACAGGGGGTCTCCTGAGGCTCGATCCCACCTTTGCGTATGCCGAAGCCTCCTTCCTCATGACCTCTGCCATGGGCAGAGTTCCTCACGCTGGCTCCCAGCATCGGAGATCTACCCACTTCTCTAGAGAAAAGTGTGAGGTGTGCAAAGAGCTGACAGACCCCAGCATCAGGGCCTTTGAGTCAAGGACAGGCTCCATGCTTTTCCTGAGCACAGCAGTCCTAGGACCTTGAAACTTCTGCCCAGCAAAGGTTTCCTCCAACAAATAATCTCTCTCTGTAGCCTCCCCCTTCTCCTGGGCAAGATAAGACCTTCTCAGAATTGCACTGAGGTCTGAGGATCTTTCAGCCCAATCCTCCTTTTTGCCCCTTTCCATTCACAGGGGTGAAACCAGCATCCTGGTCTAAAGACTTTCTCTTCCCACTCCTGTTCCCTCTCTTCTATCTTTTGCAGGTTTGATTATTGCTTTTTTTTTTTTTTTTTTTTACAGTTTATAACACAACTTTTATTAGAAAAGTTATACATAACACAATATCAACTATTTTCAAGAACAATATTAAACTTGATTAGCAACAAAAACCAGACTATCAAATTGTGAAACTAATGACCTTTCTATAATCAAACATTCAATTATCTACAATGTCTTTGTACAAAGGGAGAAAAATCCATGGTTTACAGGCACACGGTACTGAAATAAAGTGGCAACAGCAATCTTGTGCATAGAAACTGCTATGCTGCTATTCCAATATGCATTTTGTGATTGATTTTGTCCCTGTATCTGCTTTCTGTAGATCCCAAACCGGCATACGAGGAGATGTGTGTATGTGCGTTCTCTCAGGAGAGGAGAGATCGAGAAAGTTGTAAAGGCACTGACTCACCTACCATTTTATCCTTAGTACCTAGCAGAACAAATATGACTTTCATGGGCCACAGACTCCAAAGTGCAATCATGGGTGGATGCCACATTGGTATCCACTGGGACACGAGCTCCCATCTAGTCCCTGTGATCAAGCCTCTCTGGGCACAGAGTCATCCGTGCAGTGATGTCAAGGTCTCTCTAGACCTACCAGTTACTACCAGGCCCTTTGTAGGAAGGTGTGAAATGCTGTTGGCTCATTTCCCACCGCTCCCTGGAGCCACAGAGAGGCTACTGAAGCTGTTTCAGGCCCTCTCGGCCTAGACACTGTGCCAACACCACTCACTGCCCTCTACCAATCCCCAGGTTTCTGGGCACAGAGATTTTCTATAAGACTTGCACCACTTCTAGGCTTCATATGATTTTAAAAATCAATCAGCAAAACAAATGAAAAATCCATGCATTATTCCTATCTGCTATCAGATTCCCAAACCTATCTGATATTCACGTGGCTGACTCATTATCGTTCAGGTTTCAGCTTAAATGGGACCTTCCCAGAGAAGGCTTTCATGGATATCTGATCTAATATTGTACCCCTCTGTCCCATTACCTTTTATTTTTTCATAGAACTTACCACTATCTGAAATTTTCTTCATTATTATTTCCTACTTCTTTCTTATTCTAGAAAATACACTTCAGAAGAACCAAGATGTTAAGTGTCTTTTTCCTTCCTGTGTTCATAGATTCTCAAGTCTGCCAGGCATGTACCTGAATGAATGACAGAAATGGCCCCTATTTCCAGGGAGCATATAATCTAACTAGGCAGGCTAAAGCTGAGGAAGTAATCGCAGGATCTTTTACAATCTTATTTTGGGACTCTAAGCTCCAACTCCCAGAGCCAGACTTTTCCTATAGCCTCCTTGCTCTTCATTCACTATTCTGTTTGGCTAAGAAAAAGCCCATGTGTAAACGACTATGCCGCTTTCACCCCGGAGGAAATTGCTTTTGGTGCTAATCTGAGCCAGTACTCTAAAACCTTTTTTGGTCATTATATTTATCATTAATCAATTTTTAATAACACTCACAATATATGCTTGCATTAATAAGTTATTTGTAGTACCACAGTGCTAATGAATTGTGTGCATTTGAAAAACATTATCAAAAATTGAAATGCACACAGATAAGAATAGACAGAAATATAAATTCTGTTGTTTTTTTATTTCCTTTTATCCCCTTTGAATTATCTTGTATACCCCCCCAGCATATGTACGGCATCTTTTGAAGGCCACTAAACAAAGTGGTTTTTACCTAGAGACAGGAAGTTGCCAGGAGTTAGAGGTGGGAGAGGTGCCAAGTATAAGGGGTAGCACAAGAGCATGCTTTGGGTGCTGGAATTGTCCTATAGCCTGTTTGTGGTAGTATTAGACTCTACCCAAGTGTTAGAACCCATAGAACCATACACACCAAAAACAGTTGTAAATGACCATATGCAAATTTTTTCAAGGTTGAGAAAACAAAACAGGAATCCTAAGAATGTTAGACATTGAGCATTTTAGTTTTCTGACCAGTGGAAAATCCTGTAAAAACCCACCTTTTGCTCCATGTTCCCAGAGACCAGAAGCACATCAACACACAGGAAACAATGCACATTTACAGCCACCTCACCGATCCCTGAACTCTACAGCCAGCTATGGCAGAAGGCTGCCTTGCCATCTGCTCCCCCTCCACATGCTCTTCTGCAATGGGACCTGCCCACCTGCTCAATAAGAGGTGTAGCCCCCTGCCCTTGAATCTGCCCTGGCCTTAACGACTCACTTACGACTGATAACAGACATGAATGCACAGGCTATGTCAGAACAGGTCACGCAGCTAATGCCCAAACCTCTTAGAACATCTTCTCTCAGAACAGAGCACCCATACTGAGAAAAGCCCAAAGCACACAGAGAGCCACAGAGAGCGGCTTTAGGTCCAGCTGACCACCCCCGATGAGGCCCGTCATCCCGCGCTACAGAGGCTAATGTGTCCACTGGACTGGATGACAGCATGCTCAGGTATCTGGCTAGCGATTATCTCTCAGTGTTTCCAGAAGAAATTCATGTTGGAACTGGTGGAGTGAGTAAAGTAGATGACCCTTCCCGGTGTGGGTGGGTATTATCCAATCCAATTAGGACCTGAGCAGAATAAAAAGCGGGAGGAGGGTTGAAGTCACCATCTGGCTTCTCGTGAGCTGGGACGCGGACCATCTCCTGCCCTCCATGTTCCTGGTTCTCAGGCCTTCAGATTCAGACCAGAATCAACACCACTGGTGCCTCGGCTTTCAAGCCTTCAAACTATGCCACTGGCTTTCCTGGCTCTCCAGTTTGCATGTGGCAGGTTGTGTGACTTTTCAGCTTCCAGAACTGCATGAGCCAATTCCCTGTAATAAACCTTATCCGATAGGTAGGTAGGTAGTAGATAGATCCTATTAGTTCTGCTTCTTTAGAGAACCATCCCAATACACATCCCAAGCAGGAACTCCTGAAAGTTCCAGTTTCCTGCTGTTTTGAGTCACCCCAGATATTTGAGTCTTCCCAGCTGAGGAAGATAGTATGAAGCCAAAGTGAGCCAGAGCTCTGTGCCCTGTCTGAATTCCTAACCTACAGATTCCATGAGCATTATAATATGATTACTGCAAGGAGATCCAACCAGTCCATTCTGAAGGAGATCAACCCTGGGATTTCTGTGGAAGGAATGATGCTAAAGCTGAAACTCCAGTACTTGGGCCACCTCATGCGAAGAGTTGACTCATTGGAAAAGACTCTGATGCTGGGAGGGATTGGGGGCAGGAGGAGAAAGGGACGACCGAGGATGAGATGGCTGGATGACATCACTGACTCGATGGATGTGAGTCTGAGTGAACTCCGAGAGATGGTAATGAACAGGGAGGCCTGGTGTGCTGCGATTCATGGGGTCGCCAAGAGTCGGACACAACTGAGCGACTGAACTGAACTGTAGTATGCTATAAGTTTGGGGCAGTTTGACAAGACAGATAGTACTTATGTCCTACCTACCATCCATTCTGCTCTTCTTTCTTAACACTATAACCTGGATTTTGTTTTGAAAGCTCTGTTACAAATACTAAATCTTCTAGCTTACCATGCAGCAAAATATCACCAAGTAAGACAATCATGGCCAATGAGAAGTGGGCGGATGTAGTTGGAACTTCACAAAAATTAATTAATTAAAGCTCTTTTAAAAGACAGATGAGATGGCTAGTTTCTTTGACCTTCTGCCTTTCTTTACTTGCCCCATCCTTCCTGTCAGGCATGCAGTTCTGATGTCTAGAAGGGCAGGAGCCATCTTGCCACCAAGAAGTTGAAAGCCACAATCTAGAAATAGTGGTGCAAAATGATACAAATACACAGATATCGTGATGATTTTGTAATGCCATTAACCATACTGAACTGCCCCCCTCTTAGACTTCATTATGTCAGAGAAATAGATTCCTCCACGAATAAGTAGTTTTCATTAGAATTTTCTCTTGTTCTGTGTGCTGTGCTTAGTTACTCAGTCGTGTCCGACTCTTTGTGACCCCAGGGACTGTAGCCTGCCAGGCTCTTCTATCCATGGGGGATTCTCCAGGCAAGAATCCTGGAGTGGGTTGCCATGTTCTCTTCTAGGGGATCTTCCCAACCCAAGGATGGAACCCAGGTCTCTTGCATTGCCGGTAGATTCTTTACCATCTGAGCCACCAGAGAAGCCCAAGAATACTGGAGTGGGTAGCATTTCCCTTCTCTGGGGATCTTCCCAAACCAGGGATTGAACTGGGGTCTCCTGCATTGCAGGCAGATTCTTTACCAGCTGAGCTATCAGGGGTTTCTGTAACAGACAGTCAAACACATTTGATATCAAAAAAGTTGATGCAGCAAGAAACAGAACCTTAAATCTGGCTTTGCTGAATTTGGCTAAGGAGCACAGGCTTCAAGGGGGCTCATAAGTGCCAGGTGCTTGGTTATATGTTCTGCTACGCTTGTCTTGAAATTGTTAGTAATTCTGTTTGAACTAATGTTTTGTAAGTAAAGCCTGGTGACACAATAAAGCATGCATAAACACAGAAGAGACAAAAATATATGTTTGTTTCTTGCCAACTATTCACACAAGCCTTCATGATGCCCCATGAGCACAAGATTCCAGTGGACCCACAATGCATCCAAGTTTAGGGAAAGATGTATAAGGAAAATGTGTTACAGCTAAGACTGAACAAGTAGGTTAAGAGGGAAGCACTGACAACCTCAAAAGGCTACTCTTTTTATTTGAATCAGAATTTGCTTTAACTATAGAGACAAAACAATGTCATTCTAAGAAAAATAAATGAGTGACGAACTCCATCATATTCTTTCTGACTCCTGTTATTTCCCAGTAATAGCTAAGGACATATGCTGAAAATGGTGACATAGAATGCTATGTACTGAAGCATGTCCCCTCCACTCCTGCAAACTCATATGTAGAAGCCCTAACCCCCAATGTAACTGTACGTGGAGATAGGGTCTTTAGGAGCTATGGGTGGCACTAGAGGTAAAGCCTGCCTGCCAATGCAGGAGACGTAAGAGACACAGATTCTATCCATGGGTGGGAAAGATACCCTTGAGGAGAGCATGGCAACCCATTCCAGTATTCTTGCCTGAAGAACCCCTTGGACAGAGGAGCCTGGCCAGATACAGTCCATAGCGTTGCAAAGAGTTGGACACAGTTGGAGTGACTTAGCATCCACACGTGCAACCATTATAGCTAAATGAGGTCCTAAAGGCGACTCCAAGAAAGAGGAAGAAGAAGGAACTTATGTGCCTTTCTCCCACCCCTGCCTCCTTTCTCACTGGACAAAAGTCACTCTATAGAAACTTAATCTGCTTATATTTCTCGGATACATCATATGGCCCTTTCAGCAGCACCCAAGAAGTTACACCCCACATCCCATGGTGTAACACTTCAAGGCAATATACAAGTGTCAGGAGGAGCCTGAGAAGTAGGCATGTGGCCGGTTGGTAACGGAGGCAGCTGAGGGTAACTGAGGCAGTGGAGGTGGCAGACTCGCTAAACTGAGATGTAGGATGAGATGTGGGATATGCCATGAGCACCTGAAATGGCACATAAAACGTGTCCAACAAAGTGACTCACACAGGGTCTTTCTTGCCACCTTCAGTGACGTTCAGCAGGAGACAGATGGAATTAGCCTTGAGTGAGTAAGACTGTAAGGGGAGAGAAATGGAAGCACCAATTTTCTAAGAAGAAACTATGCCCGTGGCTTGTAATTTAAGTGGAAGTCCCATAATTTGAAACCATGAGTTGAAAAAGCCAGGCTCTTCAACAACCCTAAAATAAAACGGATTTAAGAGGGCAGTGGTGAAGCCGCAAGCCTCCCCCAGACACCTTCCATTACTAGTTCTCTGCAGGGAGAGGAGGCTACCTGCCAGCAGAGAGGAGATGAAGAGGTCGTCCTGCCGCCGAAGCCCGCTGTCTGATCGGCCTCAGAGCAGATGCTTTGAAGCTCAAAGGCAGGTGGCAGTCACAGCACAGAGAGGAAGAGGGGACTGGGAAGCAGCCTCAGGCTTAAAATCATCTAAACAGGACGTCTGCTCTTATCACTCTCAAAGGCCAGGATGAGACCACACATTTGCCAAGAATTCTGAAGGGACTTTTTACTAAAGGAACTCCAGGCCTGATCACCAATGGTCTGTGACAATTTAACCCCTAAAAGAATCCCCAGCCCTTAGCGTCCTTCCACAAGAAGTGGGCTGTAGAGGCCCTTCACTGCGGTCCTAAATTGTGGCCTTGCAAGAAAATGGACAAATGTGTCATCCCAGAGAGTAGAGTCCGAGGCTGCCAGTTGGCAGGCAAGGCCCTCAGGCAGCTAAGTGTGCTGGGGCAAGAAGGCGTCGCTCATGCTTCCCAGAGGGTCTCATCACCACGGTGGACTGCTGTGCCTCCAATTCACCTCTTTCCTGAACTGTAGCTTTATTGCTTTTCATTGTTTATTATTTTCTTAGCTCTCCACAACTGTACATTGGCATGTGCAGGAAGAGGCAGGCAAAACTTGTCATCAAATTTATCCTTTATGGGAACTCAAGAACCTGACAAATATTTTGGGACTTTGAGTTGAAGGCTATAATTGAAAGAGAGTTCAGGGATGTTAAACTATGTTTGAAAAGAAGGACACTTACAGATGTTGTTGAACAAAGATAGATGCCAGTCTGCATCTCTGGCAAGCACTGGTCATTACCCATGGAGCACCAACTCTTTGTTCTTCCTTAGTGACGGAACTCTATTTTGTATGAGACAGCAAGGTGCCAGATTCTATGGCATTTCAAGGCATCCTGTGTCATTCTCCTGGCCACTGATACATTGTTTAAATAAAAAGCAGAGTCATGTATACTGTTTCTACGGCTTTTTTAAAAGCTTTACAAGCTGGAATCAAGATTGCAGGGAGAAATATCAATAACCTCAGATATGCAGATGACACCACCCTGATGGCAGAAAGTGAAGAGGAGCTAAAAAGCCTCTTGATGAAAGTGAAAGAGGAGAGTGAAAAAGTTGGCTTAAAGCTCAACATTCAGAAAATGAAGATCATGGCATCTGGTCCCATCACTTCATGGGAAATAGATGGGGAAACAGTGGAAACAGTGTCAGACTTTATTTTTTTGGGCTTCAAAATCACTGCAGATGGTGACTGCAGCCATGAAATTAAAAGATGTTTACTCCTTGGAAGAAAGGTTATAATCAACCTAGATACCACATTGAAAAGCAGAGACATTACTTTGCCGACTAAGGTCCGTCTAGTCAAGGCTATGGTTTTTCCTGTGGTCATGTATGGATGTGAGAGTTGGACTGTGAAGAAGGCTGAGCACTGAAGAATTGATGCTTTTGAACTGTGGTGTTGGAGAAGACTCTTGAGAGTCCCTTGGACTGCAAGGAGATCCAGCCAGTCCATCCAGCCAGGCTGAAGGAGATCAGCCCTGGGATTTCTTTGGAGGGAATGATGCTAAAGCTGAAACTCCAATACTTTGGCCACCTCATGCGAAGAGTTGACTCATTGGAAAAGACTTGGATGCTGGGAGGGATTGGGGGCAAGAGGAGAAGGGGACGACCGAGGATGAGATGGCTGGATGGAATCACGGATTTGATGTAAGTGAATCTGAGTGAACTCCGGGAGTTGGTGATGGACAGGGAGGCCTGGCGTGCTGCGATTCATGGGGTTGCAAGGAGTCGGACACGACTGAGCGACTGAACTGAACTGATAGTGGCTCAGCAGTAAAGAATCCGCCTGCAAGGCAGAAGCCGCTGGAGACGGGGGTTCAATCCCTGGGTCAGGAAGATCCTCTGGAGGAGGGCATGGCAACTCAATCCTGTATTCTTGCCTGGAGAATCCCACAGACAGAGGAGCCTGGAAGGCTACAGTCCATAGGGTCACAAAGAGTCAGACACGATTGCAGTGACCAGGGATGGGGGAGCCTGGTGGGCTGCCGTCTATGGAGTCGCACAGACGGACACGACTGAAGTGACTTAGCAGCAGCAGCAGCACACACATAGCTGATTAACAATGGTCTGATAGTAAACAGCAAACAGATTTCAGGTGAACAGCAAAGGTCAGCCATACATATACATGTATCCATTCTCCCCCAAACTCCCCTCCCAACTATGACATCCTTTATATGTGGAATCTAAAAAGAAATGATACAAATAAACTTACTTACAAAGCAGAGACTCACAGACTTAGAGAACAAACTATGGTGGCCTGTACACACTGCCATATTTAAAATGAATAATGAACAAGGAATGGGCTTCCCAGGGTAAAAATATCTGGCTCAAAGGTAAAAAGTTCTGCTTACCAAGCAGGAGACATGGGTTCGACCCCTGGCTCAGGAAGGTTCCCTGGAGAAGGAAATGGCACCCCACTCCAGTATTCTTGCCTGGAAAATCCCATGGACAGAGCAGTCTGGCAGGCTACAGCCCACGGGGAGATGAAGAGTCGGACACGACTTAGCGACCAAATAACAACAAAGCGACAAAGACCTACCATATAGCGCATGGAACTCTGCTCAGCCTTGTGTCTACTGCTTTTTGTTTTCCTTTTTCCCTACCTCCTCTTTCCTGTCTGGCTTGTGAGTGTGAGGCCTAGAAGATAAAGGAGCTATTGTGTGATCTTGAGAAGGAAAATCGCACCATCTATATGGCAGAGTAGAAAAGGAAGGGAGTTTTAGTCCTTCAAGGAGTGACTAGATTGGCTCGTGCATTTTGGTAAGTAGGGGAAACGTACACCTATGTGATGAAACTACCGCTGTTTGGGGTTGAATGACACGCAGATCCTCAAATGGAAAAGCATAACCAACAGAATGCTTTTGCCTACTGCTAAAAATCGCTCTCTGGTGAAGGAGAACACAACTAGAAAGGCAGGAATAGAAATTTTTAAGGAATTCTTCAGAATAGATTAGAAACCTCCCAGTGGTAATGAGATGGGTTCCTCCCCTTGCCAAGCTGATACTTGGTGCCCTGAGTGCTAAAGTAGGCATTGTATCCACATAGGTGCAGAGATCCCTGGGCACCAGAAGCACTTGTGATACATTAACACAGCACATTTCATGTGAACCCAGCATTTCCACTGCATGTGGGGGTTTGGTTTAAACAAATTATAATAGACCATGAAAGAGAAATATGTTTGAGTATTGCCAACATCATTTAGGAACTATGTAACCTCAATGACTCTTAAATTCTTTATTAAAAAGTTAGATAAATGAACACATGTTGATACTTAAATAAATAATAATTTATAATATCAAAACAAACCTGGGGTATCCACAAGACACCACAGTATCAGAGTAGCTGTCTCCCAAAAGGGTCAGAGTAGCTACCTCTGAATTTTCTCATTTTTAAATTATCATTCTTCCTTTCTTTCCTTCCTTCCTTCTTTCTTTTCTTTCTTTCCTTCTTTATCATTCATTCAATCAAACTTCATCAATCATTACTCTGTGCCAGGCACTAGGAACACACAAAAAAGAAGGCCTGGAGCCTGTCTTTGAGGAGACAGCTCACTGGAAGGATAACAGACCAAAAAGACCCATGAGATAAGACTGATGACAAAAAGAAGTCAACCCCAGGTGAAGTGTACATACAGGGAACCAAGGGGCAAATGTTGCTGGAGACTTTCAAATCTTAAAGCCACACATTCTCCAGGATCTCTCCCTTAACTCAAGAAGAGCACAGAATTTAATTGCCAGATGATTCCAGCTGAAGAGAAAAATACTGTATTTGACATGCAATGAACAGTGAAATAATTTTTTACTTCCCCACTGCTATATTTGGACTGCAGGGAGATCAAACCAGTCAATCCTAAAGGAAATCAACTCTGAATATTTGTTGGAAGGACTGATGCTGAAGTTGAAGCTCCAATACTTTGGCCATGTGATACGAAATGCCAACTCACTGGAAAAGACCCTGGTGCTGGGTAAGACTGAAGACAGGAGGAGAAGAGGACCACAGAAGATGAGATGGTTGGATGGTATCACTGACTCTGTGGACGTGAGTTTGAGCAAACTCTAGGAGATGGTGAAGGACAGGGAGGCCTGGAGTGCTGGAGTCCATGGGGTCGCAAAGCATCAGAAGTGACTGAGCAAATGAACAGCAACAACACTGCTAGACCTCTTTTCATTTCTCTCGTGAGCATTCTGTTTACCACAGACTGTCCAACAAAGGTATAGTGTGGTTGGCAGTGAGAGGCAAGGAAGAAAGGCTGTGGAATTTAAAACCTGGTGACAAGGAAAATATCAAATCTTCTAGTCCAAAGCAGTCAGTGATCCCAGTGGCTAGTCTGGCAGGGGAACATCTTTTATGCATAGTGCTCTCGCACACTGCAGCGTGAAAGCTACTTAACAACAGGAAAGAATCCACCAATCCGAATGGCCTACATATGTCATTTTCCCTGCAAGAGTATGGCCTTCCCAGGTGGCACTAGTGGTCTAGAACCTACCTAACAATGCAGGAGATGTGAGAGATGTGGGTTCAGTCCCTGGGTGGGGAAGATACCCTGGAGGAAGGTATGGCAACCAACTCTAGTATTCTTGCCTGGAGAATCCCGTGGACAGAGGAACCAGGCAGGCTGCAGCCCATGGTGTCGCAAAAAGTTGGACATGACTGAAGCGACTTAGCACACAAGCACTGGAAGAGTATATACCCAAATCCTAGATGATCACAGCTACAGATTATCTACCAAACATGCCTATTTTAAAAACAGGACATACAGTCATTCTAATCAAGCCTCTTCAGTCCTCAGATTCTGGGAATGAGAAGAGACAATTAGAACTAAGCTGTTCTTCTTTGGATACCAATAGCAGTATCATCATGACGTCTCTTCGCTGTTGAGTCCTTGTTGGTTGCAATGATTAGGTCTGGCTATCTTCAAGCCTCTAAGAGAGGAAACCAAGGTCGTGACACGATGTGGTCATTAATGAGCCCACGGTGCTGGTAATCAGAAGAGGATTACTTCGTGACCTGGTTTCAGAAGGGTGCTGCTGTTCTGTCTCCTCAAGAGATCATTCACGTCATTTCAATGATACAATTTACTCTTGGTTTTCCATTCTAGACTAATCCAAAATGGAAGGCAATGAAAGTCAAAACCCTCACCAGATGAGCAATAGTGGTAAGAGTCAGTAATATTGATCAGAACCTAGATGACAAAAAACACAGACTAGACCAATTAGAAGCACCAGTTAGAAGATAAGAACGTGAGAAATGTCTGGGAATCACGTGTCCACTGCTTGATTTCCTGAATGGTGGTGCCATTTCCTGTTATGGGAAAGAGTGGATGGAGGGGGCAAGAATTGATATTCTTATTTTGGACATATGTTTGAGCATTTATTAGATATCAAGTCAAGACTTCAGGACAGTTGCAGGATATATAAATCTGAATTCCATCCCTCTCCTTTGCTTTTAAAAAAAAAAAAAAAACAGGCTTTCAGGGTCATCAGTAGATGAATGGTACTTAGAGTTATTAGCCAGGGTAAAGGTGTCAATGAAAAAGAGAAGAACTTCTCCCACATTCACTGGGTAAAGAGTGGATCAGTCAGTAAAACAGGCTGATGAGGAGCGACCAGTTTGTGAGACAGATATTTTGCATTATAATAGCCTGAAAAAGACAGCGTCAAATCAAAGGAGTGGTCAATGTGTCAAGGCTGTTGGGATCCTATAAGATGAAGAAAGAAGTCATTGTTGGCTTGGGCAAAATGTGGGTCACTGGAGACCTGGATAAGAATCATTTCAATGGACTGAACATAAAGTTCTTTAGAAGGAGTTAGGAAAAGGATGAAAAGTGGAAAAGAAGAGAGAGTGACTTTAACAACTAATTCAAGAAGTTCTTCTGTGAGAGAGAGCCGATAAGTAAGATAGTATTTGTGAAACTTAGAAATGAGCATCAAGGGAAGATGTTTTACAGCCACGTTAAGACACGCTTTGCAGGGCAGGAATAGAGATACAGACACAAAGAACAGACTTGTGGACACAGGGCAGTTGGGGGAAAGATGGTGGAATCAGCTAAGAGAGTAGCCCTGACATATATATACTCCCATGCATAAACCAGAGAGCCAGTGGCCAGCTGCTGTGTAGCACAGGGAGCTCGCTCAGTGCTCTGTGATGACCTAAAAGGGTGCACAGGGTTGGGAGGAGCTCAAGAGGGGGAGATAAATGTGTACATACAGCTGTGTCACGCTGTCGTACAGAAGAAACAACCAGCATCGTAAAGCAATTATACTCCAGTTTCTTAAGAAAGACATGCCTGTATGCCAATGGAAATAATCCAGTAACTCGGGGGGAAAGGGTGTTATGTGGCTGGACAAGATGGAGATGATTGCAGGAGAAAACTCGTGAAGTAAATGAGAGGAGGATAAACCAAAACACAAGCAGAGGGATTGGCCTTGGACGAGAGCAGACACTGCAGCTCAGGAGGAAAGGCAAAATGCATGGAGACAGACGCAGGAGGCTGACAGAGTTGCTGTCACATAGGCAAATTAATTGTTACTTAATTGCATTGTTTCTCTATAAAGTCTGAAGTAAACGTGTCAGTGATGGAGGAGAGGTGCTAGAGATTTGAAGATAGAAGGGGAGTTAGGAAATATCCTTGGTGACTGGAAAAAAAGAGTCCATTAGGAAATTATATTAGGATTAGCTGATACTGTTGAATGTCCTTTTAAGATTTATGGTCATCGATTTAAAGTGAATGCAAAAAGTATTTTGTGTAAATTTTTACAAAAATTTTTTCAGGCTGCAGAAATTGGAAATGAGAAATAGTTTCTTCGCAAACCTGGCAAGTTCTAACTTCCTAAATTCTGTTTGAAAACTAAAAAGTTCTTTCTTTAGCTCATCTTGATCTTCCTTCCAACCAGTCCATCCTAAAGGAAATCAGTGCTGAATGTTCATTGGAAGGACTGATGTTGAAGCTGAAATTCCAACACTTTGGCCACCTGATGCGAAGAACTGGCGCATTTGAAAAGACCCTGATGCTGGCAAAGATTGAAGGTGAGAGGAGAAGGGGACGACAGAGGATGTGATGGTTGGATGGCATCACCAACTCAATGCACATGAGTCTGCATAAACTCTGGGAGTTGGTGATAGATAGGGAGACCTGGCGTGCTGCAGTCCATGGGGTCGCAAAGAGTCAGACAGACACGACTGAGCGACTGAACTGATCTTCCTTTTACTGTATGACAGGCAGCTAAAAGGAGCCAGCTGGCACTTTCCACATTCTTCCTGGATATCTTCTTATCAAATCCATAAACAGATTAGACATTCTGTCTTCCATGTGGCCAACTGTCCTGCCAATATATATACAGTCAGTGTCATACCCCTCAGCCTCCAGCAGCAACTTTCACCGCTCATCCAGTCCCCACTTCAGGCCAGTGCTCGGGCCTTTTGGTCCCCGTCACCACCCCGTGGCAAACCCAGTGCTCTGCGTCCTACACTTTTCACTATAGCAGCAGACTACATTTGGGTACCATTGTTTGTTTCCATTATTTATTGCTGTAAAACAAATTATCCCCAACCTTAGTGACTTCAAACAACTCTCATTATCTTTCACTAACCTGTGAGTCAGGAACTCAGAGAAGGCACAATAGGGCTTGCTATCTCTGCTCCACCTGATATGTGCCAGGGTTGGAATATTCCACCTAGTCTCTTGACATGTCTAGCAGCTCAGCTATGATGGCTCAAACATCTGACGACTGGCTGCAACCCCTTGACTAGGGTGATACATGTGGGTCACAGTTCTCACTATTGGCTGGTCTCCTCTGTTCTCCAAGATTCTCAGACTCTCTTTGTGGTCTCTCAAGTTGATCTCTCCAGAAGGTCAGCTTCTGTCACTCAAGGCCCTCAACTGTGCAACAGTAAAGCTACATGGACTTCTTTAGGCTTGGATTTGAACTAAGACAGCATCACTTCTGTCATACTTTATTGAGTAAAGCAGGTCATGTGGTCATTCCAATTCCAAGGGAGGAATCTACATAAGTGCAAGAGTGCACCATTTATTAGTCACAAAATGCAAAGTTAACCCGACATACTGACTTATCCTCATAAAGAGAGTTGATGGACCCTGTTTCAATTCTTAGTAGCTCTTTTTCCTTCAACTTGAATAATTTCATCTTCAACAGTACTTGGTCAAGTAACTCTCCTATACCACTTATCTTTCTCTACATTATAGCGTAGCTACTTGCATTCTTGTCTTATCCCATTCACTAGATTACAAGTATCTCAAGAACAGGAAAGATTCATATTTAATTCTTTAATCCTCTGTTCCCACTTTTTATACAAGTAGCAGTGGCTCTATTAGTGTCCCTAGAATTGGTCTTAAACAGAAGCGTGAAATTTATGAATGGCATAAGGATCTGTTGAAGGAAGAGGCACCAGAAAACAACGATGACAGTTATTAAAGAGCTTCTGCTTTTTAACTCACGTGCCCAGCCATCACCATAGCCAGTATATATTGAACACCTCTTCCTTGCAAGGCACTATATGAAGAAGCATTATTAATCTACACCCCCATCAAAGATCACTGGGAGGTTATGTGACTTGCCACTGGCCACTACATTATTAAATTGCAGACAGTTATGATTAAAACCCAGGTTTGTCTTTGCAAGGTCCCTAGTCTGTTCACCTCTTCGCACTGACCGCATCTATTACAAGTCGCTATAAAAAGCAACTGTGCTCAGGGCCAACTTCGTGGCCCAGTCACCTATACACGTACTCACAGGAGGTCCTGGGCTTGGTCTAAAGCTCCACTGTCACTGTTTGAAATTCTGAAAAATTTATAAACAGAACACCTTGTGTTTTCATTTTGCACTGGGCCCCTCACAAACTATGTCACTGGCCCTGAATGTGCTCACATGTAAAACATTTTGGGAGTGTGACTTAATCTTTGTACAACTAGGTTTCTGTTTCACAAACGTGGGGGCTGCTATATGGGCATGCTGTGGGTTCTTTGAGTTTAAAATCTACTTAATATTTTCCCCAAAAATGCTACCACAAGACATTCATTCCGTGAGATTAACAAAAGACGCCCCCGCACCACAAACAGTTTTATATAGCCGATTATCTCACTTCACTCACCTTAATTACCCTTTTTAATCTCTCTCCCCTTAGCCAAATAGTTTCTAAAAACACTCTTAATTCCCCTTAATACTGCTACAAGGACATTCTTTAATAAAAACTCCAAATCTCTATTTGTAAGGAGATAAATTATTGGGTGATTATTCAGAACACGAAGGATTACTCACCATGGCCTCCTTTAAATGTACACTGAAAGCTCGTTCCTTGTTTACGAGCCATTAACCACTGGAACATTATGGTGCAGAGGAAACGAACTAGAGGACTGGCAGATCCAAGGCCGAAGACAAGGAGCTGCGGGGCCTAAGGCGCTGACGCAGGACAGGGACAGCTGGGAAAGTGGGCCAGAGCGAGGGGACAGGGAGAAGCCGCCGCATCTCTCCAACCTGCAGTGCAATCGTAAATGTAGCCCTGGGACCCGGTTAAAGGAGACTGCTGGGGCCCCCTGGTGGCTCAGACGGTAAAGAATCCGCCTGCAGTGCAGGAGACAGGTTCAGTCCCTGGGTTGGGAAGATCCCCTGGAGAACGGGATGACAGCCCACTCCAGCATTCTCGCCTGGAAAGTTCCATGGACAGAGGAGCCTGGCGGGCTACAGTCCATGGGGTCGCAAAGAGCTGGACACGACTGAGCGACTAACACATAAGGCTTACACAAGTGAAGAAGCAGAAAAGAAAATTTAGAATATTTAGTGCATTATCTAGTGATTTGGACGTTTAGCTCAACTGACTAAACAGTGGAAACAGCCTGAGACAACTATGGTACCAACAAACAGACCTCTAAACCTCTGCACCTGAGGCCTCCCACTCAGGCACGATTCACCATCTCTGGTGACAGGCGCTGGTGCCCCCCAGTGACGGGAGAAGCTTTGGGTTCTAGGACAACAGCCTTTGTCTTCAGTGTACTCCGGGTGGGTTTTGAGGTTGGCTCCTGATTCAAACACATAAGAGACAAAGAGGTCCAAGGCCATCGGTTTGGAATGACGTGAGGAACGGTAGAGTTCTAACAAGCCCACTGTCGTGACACAGGGCACGTGGAGATCAGTACCTATGCCAGAGACAAGTGCGCTAGGAAAAGAATGACCTAGAGTGAGACAGCCCCCAGAACCCATGCAGAAGCCAAACTAGAACCCTCCCACCTCCAAGATCTACCATACCAGAGTGCGAGGGAACAAGAATATCACCTACAGACTGCAAACCCTACAATACCTGCTTTAAATCTTCCATAGGTTTCCCACTGCGCTTAGAATAAAATCACCCTCCTCACCATGTCATACCTGGCCAAGCCTCTCCAGCCTCATCTCTTCCCACTCTGCCCTCCCCCACGCTCGTCCAGCCACAGTAATCTGACTGCGGTTTCTCGAACGCCCACCACGCAGCATTTGCATTTGCTGCTCCAGCTTCTAGATCCCCTCTTGGGCCCCAGATGTTGGCCTGACTATTTCCTGTCATTTGGAGTTCAGATCAAATTCATCTCTTCAAGTGGGTGTTCTCTGAAAAGATGCTACTTATTTGTACGGCCATTTATTGCCTGTCTCCATCATCTAAAAGGGAAGCTCCATGGAAACAGGAAAGCTGACTGCATTGTTCACCAGGTCCTAGAACAGTGTCCTGGCATATAGGATAAACTTAATAAATATTTGTTAAATGAATATGTATATGAACGTACTATTTAGGTGCAACCTGTAATCCAGGTGATGGAAATTGG
This sequence comes from Cephalophus harveyi, assembly GCA_006410635.1. Taxonomy (NCBI): domain Eukaryota; kingdom Metazoa; phylum Chordata; class Mammalia; order Artiodactyla; family Bovidae; genus Cephalophus; species Cephalophus harveyi. The sequence continues at coordinate 180,507 of SJYT01079160.1, read as the reverse complement.
TGGGCAAAGTGAGGCATGGCATTGATAAAGCTGAGCTGGAGTGAGGTGGAAAGGGGAGAAAAGGAGGACGTGAGAGACAACAGGAAGACAAGATAATATAAAGGCATCCCTGGTGTCCCAGTGTGCTGGAGGGAGACACTCGGAGGGAAAGGCTTATCCCCGGGAGTCTCACTGGAAAGTATCGGGACACACCACACAGCTCTCTGCAGTGGTTCAAGGTGCTGGCCTAGATGAACAGAGAGCCGCACAGATGAATATTACAACAAACACAGACTGTATTAAATAGGCAGGAACAGAAAGTGTATCATATAATATCATGTATATAAATTAATAATACACAAACGTAAAGCAAGAAAACACACTTTACAAGATCTCATACAAAAGTACATACATTAAAAACATTAGAATGTTGGTCTATGAGGGGGAAAAGGAAATGAGAGTTTGGGGAAAAGATAAAAGGAAAATGAATAATTTTTTTTTTTTAATGAGAAAGCCTTTGTATGGCCAGTGATGACGATGTATGTTAGCACACTTTAGCACTGTAGTGCTGAAGAACAGTCCCATGCAGTGAGGACCACGCTTAATTCAACCCTCCACACTCAAAGTACAAAGAAAATAGAGCTTTCCATCTTCTGATTCAAGTCCTTTTATGCAGGGTGCTAAAATTCAGACAAGAAGGTTGAACTTGTCAAAATACATAAGAGCATCTGAACCCTTCCTGATTAAGAGCTACTTTAGATTTCTCCAGAGTCTAAACCTAAAAATAGGCTACATATTAAAGCTACTGATTTGGAGGAGAGGAGAAATGGGACCCAAGAGGGTACTCAGTGGCTGAGAGGGTCACGGCCTATTCCCACAGAGACTGCTAATAAGCCACAGTTAAGAAAATGGGGTACTGAAAAACTGGGGGCCCCATGCCGTCTATGGGGTTGCACAGAGTCGGACATGACTGAAGCGACTTAGCAGCAGCATCATAGTCAAAATGGAATCATTCCAACCACAATGGAGGCCATGGATGGGAGAAAGTAGCATATATTCAAAGTCTGTTATTTACCAAGTTCAGATCTGATATTAGATTCACAACATTCATTCATCATTCAATATTTATTGAATGCATCTAAAGTGCCAGCCTTTTTTCAAGTGACTAGAGATACAGAAATGAACAAAACAGTCTACCTCATTTTCATGGCTGCATAAATAACAAAACACATAATAAACAAATGAACAAGTTAATCAGATAAGAAAAAAGATAAACATTGTGCCAAGAATTAAAACTGGGTGAAGTGAGAGAAGGTGACCAAACAGCTTCTTGAATCTGAGTGGCTAAAGACTTAATGATTAAATACTAACTTCCTGTGTTTTAGATTCCTAGCCTAGTTCTGTCCTAGCTGTGTGACTTTGAACAAGTCACTGGACCTTCCAGTGCCTCTGTTTCCTCATTTGTAAAGTGAGGATAATAATTTAACCCATCTCATAAACTTGATGTGAAGATTAAATGAGTCAGGACATATATAACACTATATAGAAGGGTTCCGAGCACACAGTAAGTACTTAATACATGTTAATGATGATGACGGTGGTGATGCTAACGATAATGGTGGAGGGGGTAAGTTGAGCTGAAACATGTTTGATGAGAACACAGCATGCAAAAATTGGGGGCACAAGCACTCCAGGCAGAGGGAACAGCGGGTGCAAAGGCCCTGGTAAACTGGAAGAAATTTGGCATGTTGGAGGAAAGAAAAATAGACGAGTGTTCAGATCATTGTGGGCAAGAGGAGACGGGTAGGTCATGATGTCAGAAAGGCAGGCAGTGGCCAGATCACAGAGAAAACACTTCACCCAGGATAAAGAGTTGGAATTTTATTCTGGTCTGTGAGAGAAGTTATAAGCAAGAAATATGACTCCCACAATAACCTTATAAGAGAAGCAACGTTGTTCCCATTTCACCAGCAAGGGGACAGAGGCTCAGTGTGGTCTAGGAAATTAACCAGTGCCACACAGCTATGGACCAGTGGAGCCAAAATGTGTACCCAGGTCTACCGGGCTCCCATCAAGCACCATACTTTATACCAAGAGGATTCTGAGAAGTTCCCTTTCTGCTACCACTAGCTTCCCATTAACAGGAGCAACTCTGCAAACATTTGGCTAAAATCAGCATGGTAGCCACTTTGCTTTCTGTGCTTTGCTCTCCAGTGTAGACAGAGGAAAACCAGACTCTAGGCCAGGCGTTCAAGCATATGAATAGGGTAACATGTCAAACTGGCCTTCTCTGAGGATGCCTGGCTTCACGTGACACCACGTCCGCCTTGATGCAACTCGTACTTAGAAATTGCCACCCAGCTCCTGGGTCCTGGCAGTCTCTCCTTTTAATTGGCATGTTTGATTACTTGGGGGGAGAATTTCTCCACTTCTATTTTCTTCAGCCAATGTTAAGTGGGAGGAGAGGGAGAAAAGGAACAAGAGAGAGAGGAGGCCAGAAAATGTTACCATAGTGATTAAGTGAGCCTGTTCTTAGTTTCCAGGCTAAACCAGACATTCAGAAGAATACATTGTTCTGTTTGAATTTATTTTGTTCTTTTTTTTGCTTTCGCATATAACTATTATCAGTGACTTCAAGGGGAAGGCTGAAGAGCACTAACCATTGAAGATCTGCAATCTCTGTGCACCACGGTATTTTTCTACTCTTCCTATTCATCAGTAAATCTGGAAAGCCATTTCATCTTTCCAGCAGTAAATGACTACAATTAAATTCATAAAATAGCTAATAATAATAGCAAGCACTTTTGATATGTCAGGCACTGTGCTGAGAGCTTTCTGTTCAGTCTCTAAGTCATGTCCGATCTTTGTGACCCCATGGACTGCAGCACACCAGGCTTCCCTGTCCTTTACTATCTCTCAGAGTTTGCTCAAACTCATGTCCATTGAGTCAGAGATGCCATCCAATCATCTCATCCTCTGCTGGCCCTTCTCCTCTTACCCTCAATCTTTCTCAGCATCAAGGTCTTCACATCAGAAGGCCAAAGTATTGGAGTTTCAGCTTCAGCATCAGGCCTTCCAATGAATATCCAGGGTTGATTTCCTTTAGCATTGACTGGTTTGACCTCCTGGTTGTCCAAGGGACTCTCAAGAGTCTTCTCCAGCACCATTTCTCCCGGCAATCTTGATTGCTTCTCTCGAAGAAACACAAGCTGGAATCAAGATTGCCAGGAGAAATATCAATAACCTCAGATATGCAGATGACACCACCCTTATGCCTTGACGGACTCCTTTTCCTATTTGGAACCAGTCTGTTGTTCCATGTCCAGTTCTAATTGTTGCCTCTTGACCTGCACACAGATTTCCCAGGAGGCAGGTCAGGTGCTCTGGTATTCCCGTCTCATGAAGAATGTTCCACAGTTTGCTGTGATCCACACAGTCAAAGGTTTTGGCGTAGTCAAGAAAGCAGAAGTAGACTTTTTTCTGGAACTCTCTTGCTTTTTCGATGATCCAACAGTCGTTGGCAACTTGATCTCTAGTTCCTCTGTCTTTTCTAAATCCAGCTTGAACATCTGAAGAGCTATGGGTGGAGGTTCATGATATTGTACAGGAGGCAGTGATCAAGATCATCCCCAAGAAAATGAAAGGCAAAAAGGCAAAATGGTCGTCTAAGGAGGCTTTACAAATAGCTGAGAAAAGAAAAGAAGCTAAAGGCAAAGGTGAAAAGGAAAGATATTCCCATTTGAATGCAGAGTTCCAAAGAATAGCAAGGAGAGATAAGAAAGCCCTCCTCAATGATCAATGCAAAGAAATAGAGGAAAATAATAGAATGGGAAAGACTAGAGATTGCTTCAAGAGTTGCATAGATATGGTAAATCCACGTTTCTCCTCTGGACCTTCCTCTAAGCAGATATCAGAAATTCATCACAAGTCCACACATCAGAACCCTTCTCAACATAACCTATTAGTCAATCCATACCTTTAGTTTAATAATTCACTTCCTAAAAAACTATTTATGTAACATAGATTATGGCCCAGGCAAGGAACACAATGAGGAGGAAGACTGGCATTCGAATACCTTCCAAATCACACAGTTACTGAGAATCTTCTGATTCTTCTCACACCCCACTTCAACTCTAGTGTTAAATTTCACAAGTATCTTTTACACAGAAAGTTTCATGAGTTGCTTGTTCTTTTTCCTGTATAAAGTATTAGATGATTGAGTCCATATTACAGACCAAAGTCATGAGCTGATTGAGCATTCTATTATAATTAATGTAAAAGCTCTCTCTTTTAGCTACGAACCTGTATAACACCTCCAGACAGGGGCAGAATAGACTACCCTGTTTTATTGATGGTGTGGCTGGTCATGTAATTTGCTTTAGCAAATGGAATGTGAGCGGACATGATGTGAACAGCAGCTCTAAATGTCTTGTCCATTTTGCCCCACCCTAACATTCTCCTGTGATTCTGTCATGAGAAGAACTGTGTGGGAGAGTTACCAGTACAAAGAAAATGGAGAAACAACTAAGAATGACCGGAACCCAACTCAAAAGTTTGAACCTATCCCAGGCAATTCCCAGCTGAGCCTAACAGTTACAGCTAACCTACAGACCTGGGAACAAGAAAATAAGTGTTTGCTGTTGTAAGCCACTCAGATTTTAAAATTGCTTGTTGATCAATAAAAACTGAACAATATGTAATGCTCATTTTCTTAGAATTATTTATATTCCTTTCATTTCCACTTTCAGGCAGGAGCTATTGCTTTTCACTGGGGATCATATGTCACCAAGAAGCAAAAGTTCATCTCTTTATTAGAGCTGTTGTGTATGAGACCACCACCTGTTTACAGCAAAGCCAGTCTAAGATGTGGTACTGGTCTGTCCACGAGGTACACTCACTGGCTAGTAATATACACATTTTCCAGTATAAATAATTCAAATCAGAAGATTAAAACTACATGCCACAAAGTTCAAGATCAGGCAATCAACTTTCACCTTGTCAATCAGTGTTTAATTAGACAAAAAAATAATCACTGTAGGTATTTAAAGTAAGAAGCACATTACTGTAGAAAAATAGAGACTTGCATAACCACTCAAAGGTTGCAGGAATAAGTAACACATATGTGGAATCCAGAAAGATGGGACTGATGAACCTATTTGCAGGGCGGCAATGGAGACAGACACAGAGACAGATCTGTGGACACAGGGTGGGAGGGAGAAGGTGGGATGAATGGAGACAGGAGCATGGAAACAGATGCCTCACCATACGCAAAAGAGCCAGCCAGGCAATGTGCTGTGTGACTCAGGGAGCCCAACCCAGGGCTCTGTGACGACCCAGAGGGCTGGGACGGGGTGGGAGATGGAGGGAGGTCCAAGAGGGAGGGGACAAATGCATGCCTGTGGCTGATTCATGTCATGTATGGCAGAAACCAGCACAATATTGTAAAGCAGTTATCTTCCAATAAAATTTAAGAAAAAAGGCCGCAGAAATAAAGGGCAGGAAGGCTGCTCTCAGAAAATCCGGAAGGGCAGGATCATATGGAAGCTACTACCCGCAGTCATGACTACCTACAGCGCCAATCTAGGCGATTCTCCAGAGAACACTCAAAAGTTATGCACCAAACACCACCCCTGCCATTTCCAAGGTCCACACACCTGTTCACAGAAGTCACCAGAAGAAGAATGGCTTCTTTTCTCTTCCACCTGCCGAGTCTCACACGAGGGCCACTCATTAAAAAGTGAAAGTGAAAGTCACTCAGTTGTGTCCGACTCTTTGCGACCCTGTGGACTATATGGTCCATGGAATTATCCAGGTCAGAATACTGGAGTGGGTAACCTTTCCCTTCTCCAGGGGATCTTCCCAACCCATCGAACCCAGGTCTCCTGCACTGCAGGCAGATCCTTTACCATCTGAGCCACAGGGGAAGCCAAGAATACTGGAGTGGGCAGCCTACCCTTCGTCCGTGGATCTTCCTGACCCAGGAATTGAATCGGGGTCTACTGCATTGCAGGCAGATTCTTTACCAAATGAGCTATCAAGGAAGCCTGAGGGAATCTAATTAAGATCCTGGGGATAAGGAAGTCCAGTTGCTAGGCTTACTTACTCTAGTACAGGAGAGAACTCAGAGGGCGGTTGACACCTAGCATCAACAAGAACAAAAAATCTCTTTCACGGTTACTAAAACCTTACACTGGCTCAGGCACTGAATCAAGGTCTAGAGACTCATGATTATAACAGAGGAAACCTCTGCATTAACAGAAGACACAATCCTAGGGCAATTTTGCTCAAAAGCAGTTGAAATCTGGTGAATACCAAGGATAATTATAATTTGATGTGGTACACACAAAGTATTGAGGAACAGAAATGGCAAGATTCTTACTCATCTAAGGGGAGAGGCAGGGAAAGATCAGGGAAATTTCTTTCTCAGCTGAATTCACACGGATACATACATATACACACACACACACACACACACACACACACACACACAGAGCCCTGGAAAAACATTACACATGTGACATACAGAAATCACCATGTAGACTTAAGGACAAGGATAAAGAGTGGGAGAAGTAAATGGAATTCTAGAGTATTTCGGGTCTGTTACCACAAAAGCTATTGTCATTAGGATCGGCTGCACTTAACCCAAAATTTATTCTTGGGAGCAATATCAAGGCCTCAATTTATATTTTTTTTCTAGGTGTGGGCTTCCTGTGGGGTACTCTGTGCCTCTGGGAATAAGCCAACTTCTGAGCCTCCAGTTTAAAGGCACCTGCTTTCTGACATGTATTAATGCAACCTGAGTGTCCCATGTTAACATACTGTGCAGGTATTTTAAATTAAGGCAGGGTTTTTTTTTTTTTTTTTTATGGAAGGTTTCCCCTCATTCTTTTTCTCATGAATTACTTTTAAGTCTTAATACTTTCAAGAAGTCCTGAGGTGCTATATGTTAATAAAAATGTTTCCTAATAGACAGTGGGTGGGAAGGCAGGGAATTAATTGGAAACCAGACAGTACTATGCTTAAAGAAAATCACTGCTGTTTTTACTTTTGTCATTTCCCTGCCAAATAGAAGTCTCATATTCTAAGTAAATGAGCAGATATTAGAAAGCCACAGGAGTCCAGTTTCATTTAACACGCTTTTCTCCAAACAAACCCCCAGAAGCACTCCAGCCACCCTTGTTGAAATGGAAGACACCAGCTTGCATTTGGCAGGGAATTTGCATACAGATGTGGTTAAAAAGATCCAAGCTTACTTCAAATCAATTTACTTGAAGCCTCACATGAATATAGGGCAGCAACCTTAACGTTTTCTACGACAAAACTCAACTCAGATTGGCTTAAGCAAAAGAAGAAATGTATAGTCTCCTGTTACAAAGAAGCCCAGAGATTTCCTGCTTCAGGCAACACCTGAATCTAGGACTCACACAGTGCGAGTAGAAACCTATCTTTCAGCTCTGCTTCCTCCTGAGTTGGTTTATTATAAAGTAGGATCTTCTTAAGCAAGGGTAAACCCACAGCTCCAGGCTTTCACTCTACCAGATTAGCAAGGCCAAGCAAACAGAGGGCTTCCTTCCTTCCCAATAGCTCCAGTTAAAATCTCAGAGCTGGTGCTCATTAGACTAACATGGGTTCCAGACCCAACACTGTGTGTAAGGGAATGGAGTACTCTGACTGGCCAGCGCTAGGTCAACCTGTGCCCCACTTGGGTCAGCCTTATGAGAACTACACAGGTGGAGGGCAAGCATACATGTGCCACAAAAGATATCTGCTACAATCCTTAAAAAATGATAGCAGCTAACTTCTATTAATATTTGATAGTTAATTATATCCCAGGCACTAAGTGTCTGGGATATAATTGTGCTAAGTGCTGGGCAAGCATCTTATTTAGTCCTCACATAATGCTATGAAGTAGATTCTATCATTATCTCCATTTTAAAGATGAAGACACAGAGTCCTTGGCCCCTTCGTCAAGATCTCCCCCCTCTCTCAAGTTGTCATTGCTCTCTTCACATCTAAATCATTATCTGTTTCCAACAAAGGAGCAGTCACACTTCAGTAAGAACTCAATTTGATGACCTGGCTCTCTCAGGATAATGTGCATTTCAACTCCCCTCTAGCTGGACAATGCAATATGTTGCCCTCTGTTAAAGGAATTCCAGGCATCAGCAGACACAGCACTTGGAAAATGGGAACGGTGACCAGTGGATCCTGAGACCCTACAGTCTTGTGATTTTGCCTCCCTGAAAGGCAAGGCCTGTGTTTTATTACCTGGCAGAACCTTCTTTCTGATGATGTTTTATTTTTTTCTTTTTAAAATTAATTAGATACTTGGGTAGAAGAAAGAAAGAAAAACCTAGAATAGTCAATGATTTAAATGCTGCCTGAAACAGAACACATTCAAATCCACTTGGCAAATATTTATTAAAAGTGATGGGTCCTGCAGCCAGATCTAACTAAAAAGAATGCAACCGCAGTACACACAGATACGGATTTATGCAAAAGAAATTAGGAGCAGGGGTGCTCGCTTTATAAAATATCTTCACATGATAGAAAATTAACCATCTACGTTCTTTGTACATCATTTTAAAATTTACTTGACTGTCTTGAAGTATATGAACTTAATCTGTTCAGAAGTCTGTCTACTGTGTAAAGGGAGTTATGTACAATCTGCAATAATAGTGAGGGAACAGCTACAAGAAATAATTTAGTGAATGACATGGAAATTAGGTAATGTCTTCAGGTGGATTAAAGATCTAAATGTAAAAAACACAGTCATAATAATAAAAGAAATTATGGGTGAATAAATTATTTCCTTAATGTTGAAAAACTTTCTTATAGACAGAAAAGTCTTTTAGAAAAAGGAAAAGATTATCTGACTAGATTGAAACTTAAAACTTCTGCATGATGAAACACAAAATACATTCATAGTTTAAAGGTATAAAATAAACAGGAGAAAACATTTATAGTATAGATAATAGATTAATGTCTAGGCCATACAAAGGATGCTTAGAAATCATCAATACAAACAATAAAATAGAAAAGTGGGCAGAAATACAACAGACAAATCAGAGAAGAGAAATTATGAATGGTTAACAAAAATATAAAAATATATTTAATCTTACTAGTGAACATGGAAATGCAAATTGAAACTATCATGAAATACATCTTTTACTTATTATATTGGCAAAAAGTATTAAAGTGTGATAAAATTAAGCCTTAGAGGCTGTAAGGAAATGGATGCCATCAGACAAAATGTGGACAGCCACCTTGAAGAGCAATTTAGGAGTACTGATTAAAATTTTAAATGCGCCTATCCATTTCAAAAGAAGATATGTGTAAAAGTGTTTATTGTAGCATTGCAGTAATATAAAATATTAGAGACTATCTAATTATCTGTAAGTAGCAAAGTGGTTAATTAAGTAAGCTATGCCAAATTATGGAATTGTACACAGTAGTTTTTAAAAATAAAGAACATCCATACGGAGTGACTTAGAACCAACACCACAACACATTGTGAATGAAAAGTGAAAGCTGTGGAATATGCATTCTCTAATACCATTCATCATACCCACACCCATGCGTTCACAATGAAGGTATATACTTAGTAAGAATGTGCAGATTATTATTGCTTGCAATGATACTGAGATACAGATAGAGATGCTATTTGAATCTAGATGGGTCTGGAATGACACACAGCAAACCAGAAGGAATTTAGGGCAGTGGACAAAAGATAATTCTTGCCTTATCTGCTAAGGTACTCATTTCTATAAGGATATTTTATTCAACTCTTACTTATGAAATTACAAATGATATTGAAGTTTTTTACATGGTTGAAAATCGTATATATAATACTTAACTCTGCAAATATTTATTTTGTCTTAAAAATACACAATATGTGTGTGCTCAGTTGCTTCAGTCATGTCTAGCTCTTTGCGACCCTATGGACTATAGCCCGCCAGCCTCCTCTGTCCATGGGATTCTCCAGGTAAGAATACTGGAGTGGGTTGCCACACCTTCCTCCAGAGGATCTTCCCGACCTAGGAAACGAACCCAGGTCTCCTATACTGCAGTGGATTCTTTACCATCTGAGCCACCAGGGAAGCCCAACCACCAATAGAAAACATAAAGTCTCTGGCTCAGTCTTGCTCATTCATTTATTCACTTTTTAAAAATTCATCTAGTAAAAATATCAGTGACACCTGGGAGCCAGGCACTGTCTCAGCAGTGATGGCACAAGGAAGAGGGTAGGGAGCCCCACTCTCGAGAACCTTACATTCTAGTAGGGGTGAAGATAATAAATAATTACATGGTGTGATCGGTGGCAACAAATAACAAGAAAAAGGAAGACTGAGGAGTTAGAGTCTACTCCTTATACCCAACAGCAGTATCTCTCCACTCAGGTGTTGGGGACAGGCACTCCACAGTTCATGAACCTCTCTTCCTAAAGAGAACCTTGGAAGAAGGAGAATAGTGGGCCACAGTTGATTGTGGGGCCAAGACTAATATTCAACTTCTGCCTCCTCTACTCTCCATTCAACCCCCTGGCCCTCGGCTACCACCTCAGCAGGTCCTGGTACCTTCCTGAGAGTGGAATTTCTACATCAAAGGATAAATATTTGTATGGTTTGCTAAATACTGCTGAACCCCCTCCACAGGGCTTGTATCACATCCAATTTCCAAGAGCAGTGACTGAAAGGGCCTATTTCCCCACAATTGTCCATCTGAATTTTCCCAAAAACGTTTAAAGTCAACGACAGTCTCTCTCTGGGCAGTTTTAGTCTGCGTTTCTATTGTTTATTGGTGAGATGGAGCATTTTTTATATGGTTAAAAACCATATGTATTTCTTTTCCTTATCCTTATCTCATTTTTTCCTTAAGATAACTGACATGTTTCTTCTCTATTTTTAGATACATTTTATAATAGAGATACTAATCCTTTATGATAAAAGTTATGAATACTTTTTAAAAAATTCACATTTTAGCAGAGATGAAGAAATGGAGTGAATGAGGCAGGCAGCTATGTGAACTGAGTGAACACAGCTATGTGGGAGGAGTGTCTGTGCATCTGATAAGAGGTGTACGGGGCTATAGCAGGTCCCTCTCTGGAAAACATAGGTTATGGATCATGTACAACATTGTGGGCAGTTAAGTATTGAGTTTGAAATTCAAGAAAGAGGTTGAAACTAGAGACACAAATGTGAAAGTTGTCACCAGAGAGATGGTGTTTAAAGCCGTGGAGCTGCAATTACATAGGCAGTGAGTAGAGAGAGATGGCGTATAATTCTGTAATAGCAAATTTCGTACCTGTACACATACCTCGCATGATGAGCAATACCTGCACTGTATTTGTAATCAAAAGCACAGAGTTTGCTTCTGCCAACAACCCATTACTGAGCAATGAACACTGATGCCATGATACAGTCTTGTATGTCTGGCACTTGAGTGAAAGATTCACTGGGTTTTATCACAATTACTCCTTTTGAGAGAATAGATTTTTAAAAATGGGTACGTTACCAAAGGAGGATGCTATATAGAGCAAAGTGCCAAAATATTCCAATTTCTTCAACACTTGAAAAAGGAGAGTCATATAGACCCTTCCCAGGAACCAGAGAAAAAGGGAGAAATCTGCGAAGCATCATGTGGCCTAGGAACCCCTGCATTTGGGCGCCAGTCATCTCTTTCTCTCTGTGTGCCTGGAGCATCTGCTGTCACTGCTTGAGATGGGACGTGTCCAGTGCGCTTGCAGGGTGGAAGATACCTGCTAGCAGAGAGAAAGAGCCAGTTTGCTGGAGTCCTGGAACTGGCTTCTCCTGACATCTGGAGTCATAATTAAACCTCTCCCAAGTGGACAGTTGTTTACATCAGTCTAATGATCAGAAGTCTATCTCTGGGCAAAACAGTGTGCATTTCCAATAAGCATTATAAATATTATATGGCATATCTGAACATATCATTTCAGGGCAATGGCACTGACTCTCATTCTACCAACAAAAAGATCATGGGTGGGAAGGTCAGGGCAGTGAGGAGAAAAATAAACTGCACTGGAGAGCTCAAGCATCAATCTGCCATGACTTGGCATGGACATGGGCAAGTTACATGGAACATCTTCATAACTGAAATGTACTGACTATTAAGAGGGAGGAAGAGACATTTACAAGCTATCTAGTCCCACTTCTTGATCTATTGATACACAAAGCAAGGCTCAGCCCATTCTGGGTTCTCTTGGAGTGATCAAGCCTCTTGCCAAGAACACGTATTCCAGTCTGTTCTCTGCCATGAAATATAACAACAACAAAATGTTCCTGCATGAGTGCCTGCAATGCACTGGGTGGATAAAGCTGCTGGATCCTGAAGTGTGATATTAGCAAACTCTTGCACCTTCAGGTCTCAAAGTGTGTGGCATAGCACAGTTCATCAGGGACAAAGGCAATCGTTTGTCTGAGCCTCTTGGATCCACACTCAGAGACAAAAGAAAACAGTGATATTTACACATTCTCCCCCAAATCCAGCCAACAATATTCAGGCATAATGAACTGAACTTTCTTTTTAAAATGCAAACATTTCACTTAGAAAACCTGATATTAACATATTGCTATCCACATACTTAGTGCTAATGAGTCTCAGAGTAGACAGCTGCCCCCTGGAGAAAAACTATATCCCTAGAAAAAAGGGCACAAACCAGGTTAAGTTTAATGGATAGATGACAAAGATCTGGAACAAGAAGCCTACAGGCAGACTTGGGATATCACCCACACTGAGGAACCTAGGAAGTTAGAGAAAACACATCTTCAAAATCACAGCCAACTCAACATTTTGTCTCAAAAGATTTCCTCCTCCAGGAATTCATACAACCATATTTATAAACTGAGTGCTCCCTGATTTGCCATTCACCAGCCACATCAACACTGTTGCATTATTTCACCTTCCTGAGCCTGGATTTCTTCACCTATAGTTTGGCATTCCTACCACGTATGACTGCAGCCATGAAATTAGAAGACGCTTACTCCTTGGAAGAAAAGTTATGACCAATCTAGATAGCATTTTCAAAAGCAGAGACATTACTTTGCCAACTAAGGTCCGTCTGGTCAAGGCTATAGTTTTTCCTGTGGTCATGTATGGATGTGAGAGTTGGACTGTGAAGAAGGCTGATCGCCGAAGAATTGATGCTTTTGAACTGTGGTGTTAGAGAAGACTCTTGAGAGTCCCTTGGACTGCAAGGAGATCCAACCAGTCCATTCTGAAGGAGATCAGTCCTGGGATTTCTTTGGAAGGAATGATGCTAAAGCTGAAACTCCAGTACTTTGGCCACCTCATGCAAAGAGTTGACTCATTGGAAAAGACTCTGATGCTGGGAGGGATTGGGGGCAGGAGGAGAAGGGGATGACCAAGGATGAGATGGCTGGATGGCATCACGGACTCGATGGACGTGAGTCTGAGTGAACTACGAGAGATGGTAATGAACAGGGAGGCCTGGCGTGCTGCGATTCACGGGGTCGCAAAGAGTCGGACACAACTGAGCGACTGAACTGAACTGAACCATGTATTTGCTTTCCACTGGTGCCAGGCAGAGCAGTAACAGAAATACTAATAACTTTGTATTGCTTAAAATTTCCTATGTTGCTTAAGGGTCTCCTCCTACTATATGAACAAGCATAACACATGAATTAAATAATTTAAACTCCACAAGAACTCTATCAGTTCAACTGGATTCCACAGATAAGGGAATTGAGGCACAGAGAAGTCAAGTAACTTGCTCAAAGTCACACAGCTAATAACAAAGGGAGGCAGGATTTAGGCCCAACCATTCTGATTGGAGAACCTCTTCTTAAACTGAAACTCCATGGTGTTTCTCCTCTCTCACTACATTTTAAAAAGGATCAAGTCCAATGTGGGCACATTCAGAGCAGAGAGAGAAGTATACTAGGCTGCTGTTCGGTCCCTCAGTCATGTCCGATTCTTTGCGACCCCATGGATTGCAGCATGCTGGCTTCCCTGTCCTTCACCATCTCCTGGAGCTTGCTCAAACTCATGTCCAGTGAGTCAGTGATGCCATCCAACCATCTCACCCTCTGTCGTCCCCTTCTCCTCCTGCCCTCAATCCTTCCCAGTATCAGGGTCTTTTCTAATGGGCCAGCTCTTAGTATCAGGTGGCCAAAGGACTGGAGCTTCAGCATCAGTTCTTCCAGTGAATATTCAGGGTTGATTTCCTTTAGGACTGACTGGTTTTGAGCTCCTTGCCGTCCAAGGGACTGTCCAAGGGAAGTATACGATAATACTTCTTAACTACTAAGCTAGGTCATCAATTCGAGGCCAGGTGGACTCCAGAGCAAGGCATTTAATTCCAAGAGTGCACAGAGTACATACTGTTCACCTTCAGAGATTTGCTCAGAGAACTTTAAAAATGTTGGGTGTCTTATAGTCAACAGTTATTAATACATGTACATATAGCAACGAATTTGCAATACAGGGAAGTAAGGCATAAACTCTCTTGAAAGGAAGGAAAAATGAGTAAGAACTTGTTTACACTGATAAAGGTAACATGTTCATTTCCTGTGGCTGCTGTAACAAATGGCAGGTCATCCTTCCGAACAGACTGAGGCTTTGAGGCCTCAGCTGCCACCATGGATGCCAGACTCCCAGGAAGGCTTAAAGGCTTCTGAGCACAAGGCCAATTTCCAGCTTCTCAAATGTGCTGCCGATCTCTGGTTGCCTTTGATCAAGAGAAATAGCAGCATTTTGTCCATGCCCCAGAGTCAGTCTACCCCGACCTTTCTTTAATCAAGTCTGCTGTGGACTTCATAAAAAGAAAGTGTGTGCAGGGTAGGACTCTGACAAAATGCAGAAAGCAAATTCCAAGGCTGGTGGAAGCCAGTCTGGGCAGACATCAGAAGCAATACACCAGCCCAAAGGCACCCACCAGACAGCAGTTAAGCCCTTGGACAAGCCCGATTCCAAACAGAAATTGGAAGAGGGTTGTGGAAATGGCATCTTCTCTTGAGGGGGAAAGGAATCAAGTACAGTAGCAGATGGAACATGGCCTTACACTAATCCAGGCTCCATAATTAAATTCCGGAAGTTTGCCAGCAAAGGAAGATGGTATTCAAAAATAGCAGGTGTCTCCTAGAGATTTTTGCCAGAGAGGCTTTTGTACACCATCAGGTTTATTGTCTAGGGATGAAGACACTGGTGAAGCTGAGTATCTAGCTAGCTTTACAGAAGAGACCAAAATGATCTGGAGCAGTTTTTACATCCCCTGGGGAAATACTGACTCCTATGCAGATTTAACTGCCTCTGGGGTCCTATACAAGGACTTTGTTCTGAAGGGCACAGATATGCAGTGGTCCTGGCAGCAAAAATAACTGCCCACCTGCCTGCATTAATATAGCTCCCAGCTATTGTGTATCTCAAAGCCGCACCAGAGAGACATTTCAAAGACAATGCCCATTAATGTGATCCAGCCAATTCTTCGGTACTGTATAGAGTGGCAGCATGACGTACTGATTTTAAAACTGGACTCTGGAGTCAGATGGCCCTAGATGGTGTTGAGCTCTGCGACTTACTAATATGTGAACTTAGGGAAGTTACTCAGCCTCTAACAAGCTGTAGGTGCTTTTCATCTGTGAAGAGAGATTATAATATTTCTTACATCAGAGCACGATTGTGAAGAATAAGAGAAGCCGTAACAAGGCAATTAGCTCATAGCACGGCACATGGTCAAAGTGTTCAATAAACGTTAGTCACTTTTAAGATAACGGGGCTTAAATGGATCAAAGAGCAAACACTAAAAGCTATCATGTGTGGAAAGTTACAAAAAGGGAAGCAGGATCAGCAGCCCTCAGAGTTGTCAGTTTTGTGGCTTTTATTCGTTTGCCTCAAGCCTGAGGGATGCTTGCTCCTTTCATCTGGTCTTGGCAAGCCAGGAGAGTAGACAAAGACCGCGCAACTGTCACACGGTGTAGGCTGGAGCTCTCGGGCAGGAGCTCAGCCGCAGGACGGCACTTATGGTCCCACATTCCCCGAGTATCCCACAGATATGCCAGAGTCAGGCACAGCTGGACGCATCACCAGCTGAGCTCCAGGAAACAGACCCCTTTGCTGCTGCTGTCCTCTTTACAGGGTTTCAAGGAAGCAGCCTTCCAAGTTTGGAAAACCAGTATGACTGGGGTGCCAGCTACTTAGGGGAGTTGCAGAACCATCTAGAAGCCCCAGCTGATAGCACCTGAAATGCCTGTGTGAAGCAGAGGTACAGGTGCTCCCACTGATGAAAGAGGGACCACCCCTCCCAGCTGCCTCATTTCCAGGCAACCTTGGGAGGTTCATCCAGTGGACAATCGTTCCTGGATCCCATAGTCTTTCTTCAGTCAATTAAGCAGGGATTTATCAAACACCCAGCCTGGTTGGCACAGAGATGCAGCCCATCATCATGGTTGGAAGTTCAGCTTTGAAATTCAGTAGTCATAGATTCAAATGGCAGTTTCACCATAAATCAGTTATGTGACCTTGGACAACTCAGACGGTCTTTCTATGCCTCAGTTTCTGTAACTGTAGAAGGATGATAAAAGGATTCCCTGGTGGCTCAGAGGTTAAAGCGTCTGCCTGGAGTGCAGGAGACCCAGGTTTGATCCCTGGGTTGGGAAGATCCCCTGGAGAAGGAAATGGCAACCCACTCCAGTACTCTTGCCTGGAGAATCCCATGGAGGGAGAAGCCTGGTAGGCTACAGTCCATTGGGTCGCAAAGAGTCGGACACGACTGAGCGACTTCACTTCACTTCACCATCACAGTATCATTTTAATCATTCTGAGGAATTAGTGAGATAATATTCATAAGGCACTCAACATAGAGGGTCAAACATTTGGTAGCACAAATACAGTAACCAGAACAAGCTGGGCTCTATGCCGAATATAAAAAGTTCTAGGCCAGGTCTCTTCCATTCAAGTTGATACCTAGGGTACTACAACATACCTGTGTGAATAAACATCTCCTTATCAGTTCCTTCCAAAACACAGAATATTTGCAGTTGAAACTGAAGACAAAAGATCCACCTCAACTTTTCCCTTCCACTTCTTTCCCTTGCCACTTCATGGCAAATAGATGGGGAAACAGTGGAAACAGTAGCTGACTTTATTTGTGGCGGGGGGCTCCAAAATCACTGCAGATGATGATTGCAGCCATGAGATTAAAAGATGCTTGCTCCTTGGAAGGAAAGTTATGACCAACCTAGACAGCATATTAAAAAGCAGAGACATTACTTTGTCAACAAAGGTCTGTCTAGGAGGGCGGTCCCAAGATGGCAGAGGAATAGGACAGGGAGACCACTTTCTCCCTCACAAATTCATCAAAAGAACATTTCAACACTGAGTAAATTCCACAAAACAACTTCTGAATGCTGGCAGAGGACATCAGACACCCAGAAAAGCAGATCATTGGCTTCAAAAACAGGTAGGAAAAAATATAAAAGACAAAAAAAGAGACAAAGGAGGTAGGGAGGGAGCTCCGTCCCGGGAAGGGAATCCCGTCCCGGGAAGAGACTCGTAAAAAGAGAGGTTTCCAAACACCAGAAACATTCTCGCTGCCGAGTCTGGGGCAAGCCTTGGAAGCATAGAGGGCAGCATAACAGGAAGGAAAAATAAATAAAACCAACAGATTACAAGCCCAATAATAACTCCCCCAGCGGAAAAGCAGCGCAAACGCCTGCATCCGCCAGTAACAAGTGGGGACTGGGCAGGGAGACGCGGGAAGCATGGACTGCAGGGCTTTTTAAGAACCGGGCCGCGGGAGGCACGGGCTGCAAAGACTCGGGCTGGAACACCCGCCCCGCGCGTGACCAGAGGGCCCGCGCGTGACCAGAGAGAACTAACTTGGGCTAGCAATCCAGACTGTGGGATAGCTACCACGCAGAACGCTCAAATGTAAGACATCGCCAGGACCGCGCACAGAGCAAAGGACGGAACAGAAATAGCCGGCTGCAGACCATCCCCCTCCAGTGACAGGCAGCCAGAGCCTTAAGGGCTGGAAGGGGGCAATCGCAGCCCAAGAGTCATTACCTACCAAAATGTGAGCAGGCTTCTTTGCTAACTAAGACCTCTGGGGCTTCTAGATGGTCATCATCCACCTGAGAAGGAATGCCAGCGGTACACCCAGAAAACTGAGCAGCAGGGAAAGGCGACCAGTCACAGCAATTGTGCTCGCCAAACTCCTGAGCTACTTGGACCTGGGAAGGGCACAAAATGCAGGCCCAATCAAATATGCGCCTCTGAAGACTACCTGAGCGCTGAGCCTGAGCGGCTTAGACTGGAGAGGTGCAGGAAGCCTAGGACCGGCCTCAGACGGCCCCCCAGCAGAGCAGCTTAGAGCCTGAGTGGTGTGCGCCGAGAGCAGGGGAAAGACAGGCGCAGATGAGACACTGCAAGCACACGCCAGTAATATTTGTTTGCAGTATCCCTCCCTCTCCGCAGCGCTACTGAACAAGTGAGCCTAAAAAAAAAAAATTAAAAAGTGTCCACCACCTCCCTCCCTGAGTCAAGATGGAAATCAGACCCTGAAGAGACCAGCAAACAGAAGAGGTTAAGCAGAGGGAACTGCCTTGGAAATGACTGTACACCCAGAAAACTGAGCAGCAGGGAAAGGCGACCAGTCGCAGCAATTGCGCTCGCCGAACTCCTGAGCTACTCGAACCTGGGAAGGGCACAAAACACAGGCCCAATCAAATATGCACCTCTGAAGGCTACCTGAGCGCCAAGCCTGAGCGGCTTAGACCAGAGAGGTGCACGAAGCCTAGGACCGGCTTCAGACGACTCCCCGGCAGAGCAACTTAGAGCCTGAGCGGTGTGCGCCATGAACAGGGGAAAGACAGGCACGGATAAGACACTGCAAGCACACGCCAGTAATATTTGTTTGCAGTATCCCTCCCTCTCCACAGCGCTACTGAACAAGTGAGCCTAAAAAAAAAAATAAAATTAAGCAACTGACAAACAACTAATCTCAAAAATATACCAGCAAATCCTGCAGCTTAAGTCCAGAAAAATAAATGACCCAATCAATAAATGAGCCAAAAGACTAAATAGACATTTCTCCAAAGAAGACATACAGATAGCTAACAAACACATGAAAACATGTTCAACATCACTCATTTTCAGGGAAGTACAAATCAAAACTACAATGAGGTACCATTTCATGCCAGTCAGAATGGCTGTGATCCTAAAGTCTACAAGCAATAAATGCTGGAATGCGTGTGGAGAAAATGGAACCCTCTTACACTGTTGATGGGAATTCAAACTAAGAATTTGATGCTTTTGAAGTGTGGTGTTGGAGAAGACTCTTGAGAGTCCCTTGGACTGCAAGGAGATCCAACCAGTCCATTCTGAAGGAGATCAACCCTGGGATTTCTTTGGAAGGAATGATGCTAAAGCTGAACCTCCAGTACTTTGGCCACCTCATGCGAAGAGTTGACTCATTGGAAAAGACTCTGATGCTGGGAGGGATTGGGGGCAGGAGAAGAAGGGGACGACCGAGGATGAGATGGCTGGATGGCATCACTGACTCAATGGATGTGAGTCTGAGTGAACTCCGAGAGATGGTGATGAACAGGGAGGCCTGGCGTGCTGCAATTCATGGGGTCGCAAAGAGTCGGACACGACTGAGCGACTGAACTGAACAGCCACTATGGAGAACAGTGTGGAGATTCCTTAAAAAGCTGGAAATAGAACTGCCTTATGACCCAGCAATCCCACTGCTGGGCATACACACCGAGGAAACCAGAATTGAAAGAGACACGTGTACCCCAATGTTGATTGCAGCACTGTTTATAAGAGCCAGGACATGGAAGCAACCTAGATGTCCATCAGCAGATGAATGGATAAGAAAGCAGTGGTACATATACACAATGGAGTATTACTCGGGCATTAAAAGGAATATATTTGAATCAGTTCTAATGAGGTGGAGGAAACTGGAGCCGATTATACAGACTGAAGTAAGCTGGAAAGAAAAACATCAATACAGTATGCTAATACATATATACGATAACCCTGTATGAGAGATAGCAAAAGAGGCACAGATGTACAGAAAAGTCTTTTGGACTCTGTGGGAGAGGGAGAGGGTGGGATGATTTGTGAGAATGGCATTGAAACATGTATAATATCATATAAGGAATGAATTGCCAGTCTAGGTTTGATGCATGATACTGGATGCTTGGGGCTGGTGCACTGGGAAGACCCAGAGAGAGATGATATGGGGAGAGAGGTGGGAGGGGGGTTCAGGATAGGGAACACGTGTATACCAGTGGCAGATTCATGTTTATGTATGGCAAAACCAATACTTTATTGTAAAATAAAATTTAAAAAATAATAATTAAAAAAAATAAATTTATAATAAAAAGAAACTATTAAAAATACAAAAACAAAGTATTCAAGAACAACATTTAGTTCAGTTCAGTCACTCTGTCATGTCCGACTCTTTACAACCCCATGAACTGCAGCACGCCAGACTTCCCTGTCCATCATCAACACCTAGAGTCCACCCAAACCCATGTCCACTGGGTTGGTGATGCCATCCAGCCTTCTCATCCTCTCTTATCCCCTTCTCCTCCTGCCCTCAATCTTTCCTAACATCAAGGTCTTTTCAAATGAGTCAGCTCTTTGCATCAGGTGGCAAAAGTATTGGAGTTTCAGCTTCAACATCAGTCCTTCCAATGAACACCCAGGACTGATTTCCTTTAGGATAGACTGGTTGGATCTTCTTGCAGTTCAAGGAACTCTCAAAAGTCTTCTCCAGCACCACAGTTCAAAAGCATCAATTCTTCAGTGCTCAGCTTTATTTATAGTCCAACTCTCACATTCATACATGACTACTGGAAAAACCAAAGCCTTGACTAGACGGACCTTTGTTGACAAAGTAATGTCTCTGCTTTTTAATATGCTGTCTAGGTTGGTCATAACTATCCTTCCAAGAACATCTATGCCAAATTATAAAGACAAATACAGGTCCTAAGATGGCAGAGGAATAGGATGGGGAGACCACTTTCCCCCTCACAAATTCATCAAAAGAACATTTCAATGATGAGTATATTCCACAAAACAACTTCTGAATGCTGGCAGAGGACATCAGACACCCAGAAAAGCAGATCATTGGCTTCAAAAACAGGTAGGAAAAATATAAAAGATGAAAAAAGAGACAAAGGAGGTAGGGAGGAAGCTCTGTCCCGGGAAGGGAATCCCGTCCCGGGAAGAGATTCGTAAGAAGAGAGGTTTCCAAACACCAGGAAACATTCTCACTGCCGAGTCTGGGGCAAGCCTTGGAAGCACAGAGGGCAACATAACAGGAAGGAAAAATAAATAACTAAAACCAACAGATTACGAGCCCAACAGTAACTCGCCCAGCGGAAAAGCAGTGCAGACGCCTGCATCCGCCACTAACAAGTGGGGGCTGGGCCAGGAGACGCGGGAAGCACAGACTGCAGCGCTTTGTAAGAATCAGGCCGCGGGAGGCGCAGGCTGCAAAGACTCAGGCCGGAACGCCCGCCCCGCGAGTGACCTGAGGGCCCGTGCATGACCAGAGTGAACTAACTTGGTCTAGCAATCCAGACTGGGGGATAGCTACCACGCAAAATGTTTGAACATAAGACACCACCAGGACCATGCACAGAACACAGGACAGAACGGAAATAGCCGGCTGCAGACCATCACCCTCCGGTGACAGGCAACCAGAGCCTTAAGGGTTGGAAGGGGGCAATTGCAGCCCAAGAGAGTCATTACCTACCAAAATACGAGCAGGCTTCTTTGCTAACTAAGACCTCTGGGGGTTCTGGACAGTCATCATCCGCCTGGGAAGGAATGCCAGTGGTACAACCAGAAAACTGAGCAGCAGGGAAAGGCGACCAGTCACAGCAATTGCACTCGCCAAACTCCTGAGCTACTCGGAACTGGGAAGGGCACAAAATGCAGGCCCAATCAAATATGCGCCTCTGAAGACTACCTGAGCGCTGAGCCTGAGCGGCTTAGACTGGAGAGGTGCAGGAAGCCTAGGACCGGCCTCAGACGGCCCCCCAGCAGAGCAGCTTAGAGCCTGAGTGGTGTGTACAAAGGGTGGAATGAAATAGCCAGCTGCAGACCATCCCCCTCCAGTGACAGGCAGCCAGAGCCTTAAGGGCTGGAAGGGGACAATCGCAGCCCAAGAGAGTCATTACCTACCAAAATGTGAGCAGGCTTCTTCGCTAACTAAGACCTCTGGGGCTTCTGGACAGTCATTATCCACCTGAGAAGGAACGCCAGCAGTACACCCAGAAAACTGAGTAGCAGGGAAAGGCGACCAGTCGCAGCAATTGCACTCGTCAAATTCCTGAGCTACTCGGACCTGGGAAGGGCACAAAACACAGGCCCAATCAAATATGCGCCTCTGAAGCCTACCTGAGTGCCAAGCCTGAGCGGCTTAGACCGGAGAGGTGCATTAAGCCTAGGACCAGCCTCAGACGGCTCCCCGGCAGAGCAACTTAGAGCCTGAGCGGTGTGCGCCATGAGCAGGGGAAAGACAAGCGCAGATGAGACACTGCAAGCACACGCCAGTAATATTTGTTTGCAGTATCCCTCCCTCTCCACAGAGCTACTGAACAAGTGAGCCAAAAAAAAAAAAAGTGTCCACCACCTCCCTCCCTGAGTCAAGATGGAAATCAGACACTGAAGAGACCAGCAAACAGAAGAAATTAAGCAGAGGGAACTGCCTTGGAAGTGACCCCACACTGCCCACAACACCAGGGAAAGGGCCAGATATATCTTTACTATTTTTACAAGCATTTTTTTTTTTTTTAGACCTTTTTGCGTAAATGTTTTTTCTTTTTTTCTTTTTTTTTAACTTTCTTAAATTGTTAAGTCCTCTATTTCTCTAATTTTTATTTTTATAACCTATTATCACTTTTTAAAAAAAAAAAAAAAGAAGAAGAAGAAGAAAGAGACCCTATTTTTAAAGCAAATGTCGTATATAGTCTTTTTGAAGTTGATGTTGTTGTTGTTTTTAATAATTCTTGTGGTTTTTTTTTTCTTTTTTCCTTCTTCTTCTACTTCTTTTTTTTAATATTGTATTTTTGAAAATCCAATCTCTACTCCAGATTTTTATCCTTAGCTTTTTGGTATTTGTTGTCAATTTTGTACATTCAAAAACCCAATCTTCAGTACCCAATTTTACCTGAGAGTGAGATTACTGGCTTGACCACTCTCTCCTCCTTTGGACTCTCCTTTCTCTCTACCAGGTTGTCTCTGTCTTCTCCCTCCCCCTTTTCTTCCCTTCCCAACTCTGTGAATCTCTGTGTCTTCCAGACGGTGGAGAACACTCAGGGAACTGGTTACTGGCTGGATCTGTCTCTCTCCTTTTCATTTCCCTCTTTCATCTTCCTGGCAACCTCCATCTACTTCCTCCCTCTCCTCTTCCC
This sequence comes from Cephalophus harveyi, assembly GCA_006410635.1. NCBI lineage: Eukaryota > Metazoa > Chordata > Mammalia > Artiodactyla > Bovidae > Cephalophus > Cephalophus harveyi. The sequence goes on along the minus strand of SJYT01079160.1, from coordinate 157,111 downwards.
TGTATAATTTTGTGAACACCTCTGAGCGGTCCAGTCTGTGGAGTGCACATAAGGAAGTGATTACTGGCTAGCTCGCTCTCTCCTCTTTTGAACCCACCTCATCTCATCCCAGTCACCTCTAACTACCCCCACCACTCTTCTCTTCTCCATGTAACTCAGTGAAACGCTCTGGGTGTCCCTCAATGTGGAGAAACCTTTCATCTTTAACCTAGATGTTTTATAATCGGTGCTGTATAGATGGAGAAGCCTTGAGGCTATTGTAAAAATAAAACTGAAAACCAAAAGCGGGAGACTTAAGTCCAAATCCTGAGAACATCAGAGAAATCCTGAATCCAGGGAACATTAATCGATAGGAGCTCATCAAACGCCTCCATACCTACACTGAAACCAAGCACCACCCAAGGGCCAACAAGTTCCAGAGCAAGACATACCTCTCAAATTCTCCAGCAACACAGGAACACACCCCTGAGCCTCAATATACAGGCAGCACAAAATTACTCCAAATTCATTGACATCTCATAACCCATTACTGGACACTTCATAGCACTCCAGAGAGAAGAAATCCAGCTCCACCCACCAGAACTCCAACACAAGCTTCCCTAACCAAGAGACCTTGACAAACCACTGATATAACCCCATCCACAGAGAGGAAACTCCATGATAAAGAGAACTCCACAAATTCCCAGAATATAGAAAGTCCACCACAAACGCAGCAATATAACCAAGATGAAGAGACAGAGGAATACCCAGCAGGTAAAGGAACAGGAGAAAAGCCCACCAAGCCAAGCAAAAGAGGAAGATATAGGGAATCTACCTGAGAAAGAATTCCGAATATTGATAGTGAAAATGATCCAAAATCTTGAAATCAAAATGGAATCTCAAATAAATAGCCTGGAGACAAGGATTGAGAAGATGCAAGAAAGGTTTAACAAGGACCTAGAAGAAATAAAAAAGAGTCAATATACAATGAATAATGCAATAAAAGAGATCAGAAACACTCTGGAGGCCACAAATAGTAGAATATCGGAGGCAGAAGATAGGATTAGTGAAATAGAAGATAGAATGGTAGAAATAAATGAATCAGAGAGGAAAAAAGAAAAACGAATTAAACGAAATGAGGACAATCTCAGAGACCTCCAGGACAATATGAAACGCTCCAACATTCGAATAATGGGAGTCCCAGAAGAAGAAGACAAAAAGAAAGACCATGAGAAAATACTTGAGGAGATAATAGTTGAAAACTTCCCTAAAATGGGGAAGGAAATAATCACCCAAGTCCAAGAAACCCAGAGTTCCAAACAGGATAAACCCAAGGCGAAACACCCCAAGACATATATTAATCAAATTAACAAAGACCAAACACAAAGAACAAATATTAAAAGCAGCAAGGGAAAAACAACAAATAACACACAAGGGGATTCCCATAAGGATAACTGCAGATCTTTCAATAGAAACTCTTCAGGCGAGGAGGGAATGGCAAGACATACTTAAAGTGATGAAAGAAAATAACCTACAGCCCAGATTACTGTACCCAGCAAGGATCTCATTCAAATATGAAGGAGAAATCAAAAGCTTTACAGATAAGCAAAAACTGAGAGAATTCAGCACCACCAAACCAGCTCTCCAACAAATGCTAAAGGATATCCTTTAGACACGAAACATAAAAAGGGCATATAAACCAGAACCCAAAACAATAAAGTAAATGGCAACGGGATCATACTTATCAATAATTACCTTAAACGTAAATGGGTTGAATGCCCCAACCAAAAGGCAAAGACTGGCTGAATGGATACAAAAACAAGACCCCTATATATGCTGCCTACAAGAGACCCACCTCAAAACAAGGGACACATACAGACTGAAAGTGAAGGGCTGGAAAAAGATATTCCATGCAAATAGAGACCAAAAGAAAGCAGGAGTAGCTATACTCATATCAGATAAAATAGACTTTAAAACAAAGACTGTGAAAAGAGACAAAGAAGGCCACTACATAATGATCAAAGGATCAATCCAAGAAGAAGATATAACAATTATAAATATATATGCACCCAACATAGGAGCACCGCAATATGTAAGACAAATGCTAACAAGTATGAAAGGGGAAATTAACAATAACACAATAATAGTGGGAGACTTTAATACCCCACTCACATCTATGGACAGATCAACTAAACAGAAAATTAACAAAGAAACGCAAACTTTAAATGATACAATAGACCAATTAGACCTAATTGATATCTATAGGACATTTCACCCCAAAACAATGAATTTCACCTTTTTCTCAAGTGCTCATGGAACCTTCTCCAGGATAGATCACATCCTGGGCCATAAATCTAACCTTGATAAATTCAAAAAAATCGAAATCATTCCAAGTATCTTTTCTGACCATAATGCATTAAGATTAGATCTCAATTACAAGAGAAAAACTATTAAAAATTCCAACATATGGAGGCTGAACAACACGCTTCTGAATAACCAACAAATCACAGAAGAAATCAAAAAAGAAATCAAAATATGCATAGAAACGAATGAAAATGAAAACACAACAACCCAAAACCTGTGGGACACTATAAAAGCAGTCTTAAGAGGAAAGTTCATATCAATACAGGCATACCTCAAGAAACAAGAAAAAAGTCAAATAAATAACCTAACTCTACACCTAAAGCAACTAGAAAAGGAAGAAATGGAGAACCCCAGAGCTAGTAGAAGGAAAGAAATCTTAAAAATTAGGGCAGAAATAAATGCAAAAGAAACAAAAGAGACCATAGCAAAAATCAACAAAGCAAAAAGCTGGTTCTTTGAAAGGATAAATAAAATTGACAAACCATTAGCCAGACTCATCAAGAAACAAAGAGAGAAAAATCAAATCAATAAAATTAGAAATGAAAATGGAGAGATTACAACAGACAACACAGAAATACAAAGGATCATAAGAGACTACTATCAGCAATTATATGCCAATAAATTGGACAACGTGGAAGAAATGGACAAATTTTTAGAAAAATACAAACTTCCAAAACTGAACCAGGAAGAAATAGAAAATCTTAACAGACCCATCACAAGCACGGAAATTGAAACTGTAATCAGAAATCTTCCAGCAAACAAAAGCCCAGGTCCAGACGGCTTCACAGCTGAATTCTACCAAAAATTTCGAGAAGAGCTAACACCTATCCTACTGAGACTCTTCCAGAAAATTGCAGAGGAAGGTAAACTTCCAAACTCATTCTATGAGGCCACCATCACCCTAATACCAAAACCTGACAAAGATGTCACCAAAAAAGAAAACTACAGGCCAATATCACTGATGAACATAGATGCAAAAATCCTTAACAAAATTCTAGCAATCAGAATCCAACAACACATTAAAAAGATCATACACCATGACCAAGTGGGCTTTATCCCAGGGATGCAAGGATTCTTCAATATCCGCAAATCAATCAATGTAATTCACCACATTAACAAATTGAAAAATAAAAGCCATATGATTATCTCAATAGATGCAGAGAAGGCCTTTGACAAAATTCAACATCCATTTATGATAAAAACTCTCCAGAAAGTAGGAATAGAAGGAACATACCTCAACATAATAAAAGCTATATATGACAAACCCACAGCAAACATTATCCTCAATGGTGAAAAACTGAAAGCATTTCCCCTAAAGTCAGGAACAAGACAAGGGTGCCCACTTTCACCGCTACTATTCAACATAGTTCTGGAAGTTTTGGCCACAGCAATCAGGGCAGAAAAAGAAATAAAAGGAATCCAAATTGGAAAAGAAGAAGTAAAACTCTCACTGTTTGCAGATGACATGATCCTCTACATAGAAAATCCTAAAGACTCCACCAGAAAATTACTAGAGCTAATCAATGAATATAGTAAAGTTGCAGGATATAAAATCAACACACAGAAATCCCTTGCATTCCTATACACTAATAATGAGAAAGTAGAAAAAGAAATTAAGGAAACAATTCCATTCACCATTGCAACGAAAAGAATAAAATACTTAGGAATATATCTACCTAAAGAAACTAAAGACCTATATATGGAAAACTATAAAACACTGATGAAAGAAATCAAAGAGGACACTAATAGATGGAGAAATATACCGTGTTCATGGATCGGAAGAATCAATATAGTGAAAATGAGTATACTACCCAAAGCAATCTACAGATTCAATGCAATCCCTATCAAGCTACCAGCGGTATTTTTCACAGAACTAGAACAAATAATTTCAAGATTTGTATGGAAATACAAAAAACCTCGAATAGCCAAAGCAATCTTGAGAAAGAAGAATGGAACTGGAGGAATCAACCTGCCTGACTTCAGGCTCTACTACAAAGCCACAGTCATCAAGACAGTATGGTACTGGCACAAAGACAGAAATATAGATCAATGGAACAAAATAGAAAGCCCAGAGATAAATCCACACACCTATGGACACCTTATCTTCGACAAAGGAGGCAAGAATATACAATGGAGTAAAGACAATCTCTTTAACAAGTGGTGCTGGGAAAACTGGTCAACCACTTGTAGAAGAATGAAACTAGATCACTTTCTAACACCACACACAAAAATAAACTCAAAATGGATTAAAGATCTAAACGTAAGACCAGAAACTATAAAACTCCTAGAGGAGAACATAGGCAAAACACTTTCCGACATAAATCACAGCAGGATCCTCTATGATCCACCTCCCAGAATACTGGAAATAAAAGCAAAAATAAACAAATGGGATCTAATTAAAATTAAAAGCTTCTGCACAACAAAGGAAACTATAAGCAAGGTAAAAAGACAGCCTTCTGAATGGGAGAAAACAATAGCAAATGAAGCAACTGACAAACAACTAATCTCAAAAATATACAAGCAACTCATGCAGCTCAATTCCAGAAAAATAAACGACCCAATCAAAAAATGGGCCAAAGAACTAAACAGACATTTCTCCAAAGAAGACATACGGATGGCTAACAAACACATGAAAAGATGCTCAACATCACTCATTATCAGAGAAATGCAAATCAAGACCACAATGAGATACCATTTCACACCAGTCAGAATGGCTGCGATCCAAAAGTCTACAAGCAATAAATGCTGGAGAGGGTGTGGAGAAAAGGGAACCCTCTTACACTGCTGGTGGGAATGCAAACTAGTACAGCCACTATGGAGAACAGTGTGGAGATTCCTTAAAAAACTGCAAATAGAACTGCCTTATGACCCAGCAATCCCACTGCTGGGCATACACACCGAGGAAACCAGAATTGAAAGAGACACATGTACCCCAATGTTCATTGCAGCACTGTTTATAATAGCCAGGACATGGAAACAACCTAGATGTCCATCAGCAGATGAATGGATAAGAAAGCTGTGGTACATATACACAATGGAGTATTACTCAGCCATCAAAAAGAATTCATTTGAATCTGTTCTAATGAGATGGATGAAACTGGAACCTATTATACAGAGTGAAGTAAGCCAGAAAGAAAAACACCAATACAGTATACTGACACATATATATGGAATTTAGAAAGATGGCAATGATGACCCTGTATGCGAGACAGCAAAAGAGACACAGATGTATAGAACGGACTTTTGGACTCTGTGGGAGAGGGAGAGGGTGGGATGATTTGGGAGAATGGCATTGAAACATGTATACTATCATGTAAGAATGAAGCACCAGCCTATGTTCGATACAGGATACAGGATGCTTGGGGCTGGTGCACGGGGATGATCCAGAGAGGGGATATGGGGTGAGATGTGGGAGGAGATTCAGGATTGGGATCTCATATACACCCATGGTCGATTCATGTCAATGTATGGCAAAACCAATACAGTATTGTAAAATAAAGTAAAAATTAAAAACTAAAATAAAATAAAATAAAAAAGAGGGGAGCTAAAATTACCCATGGGCCAAGGGTGTCTGTGAGAGAGAGGGAATTTGCTTGTGTGTCCATGATAAGAGGAAAGAGGGCAAGATGTTTAGTTCTAACCCATGAGCACAGGCTCAAGGCCAAATTAATTTTATGGTCATATAGGGGAAAAAAAAAAAAAAAAGAAAAGAGGAAGAATAAACTGCCAAAGGGAGAATCATTGTAGTATACATTACCTCTTCACACACAGTGATCCTTCCTACTTGTGAGTGTTATGCTATATGACTCAAAATGATGGTATCCATAAATCTTGGGAAAGAACAAAGCAAAAGATGGGAGGCTTTCTTGTTCCTCATCCTTCAATACCGTATTACAGCAGGATAGGGATTCAGTTCAGTTCAGTCACTCAGTCATGTCCGACTCTGCAATCCCATGAATCGCAGCACACCAGGCCTCCCTGTTCATCACCAACTCCCGGAGTTCACTCAGACTCACGTCCATCGAGTCCGTGATGCCATCCAGCCATCTCATCCTCGGTCGTCCCCTTCTCCTCCTGCCCCCAATCCCTCCCAGCATCAGAGTCTTTTCCAATGAGTCAACTCTTCGCATGAGGT
>SJYT01079160.1:129758-150524 GCA_006410635.1 Cephalophus harveyi | reverse complement strand
GTGTAGAGTCTTCTCTTGTGTTGTTGGAAGAGGGTGTTTGCTATGACCAGTGCATTTTCTTGGCAAAACTCTATTAGTCTTTGCCCTGCTTCATTCCGCATTCCAAGGCCAAATTTGCCTGTTACTCCAGGTGTTTCTTGACTTCCTACTTTAGCATTCCAGTCCCCTATAATGAAAAGGACATCTTTTTTGGGTGTTAGTTCTAAAAGGTCTTGTAGGTCTTCATAAAACCATTCAACTTCAGCTTCTTCAGCATTAGTGGTTGGGGCATAGACTTGGATAACTGTGATATTGAATGGTTTGCCTTGTAGACGAACAGAGATCTACACCGTATGATATAAAGGCCATTTACATCATACTTATCAGTATATTTTTTACACAGATGTTAATGAGTCCACCTTTTTTTTTAATCTTGTATTGAAGATGAATTCTTGTGCATTCTAAACTCTATTAAGAAAGTCATACTCTTCACAAAGTGTCATGCAAGAGCATTGTAGGAGCATTAAAACAGGAAGTGAGTTATGTGGAATCAATATTGATTCTACTTACTAATGGAAAAGGCATTTTCATTTTCTGAGATTCAGTTTTCTGATCTATAAGAAGTAGATTATAATATGTACTTCCTAGGTCTGCTCTAATGTTCAAGTAAGGTGACATTTTTAAACAGAAGCACATAATTACAGATTGAACAATTAACACATTAAACTGATTCACATGAGAGGTTATCAGTTTATTTCCTTTTCATGAGACAACTTGATAGACTGGAAGTCTGGGCTGAGCAACAGGACTAAGGAAAAGACGACTTGATGGCCAAAATAAATTTGCTTTGGTCCCTGGGGTTTCATAGGTGGCACTAGTGGTAAAGAACCTGCTGGTCAATTTAGGAGATTTTGATCCCTGGGTTGGGAAGATCCCTTGGAGGAGGAAATGACAACCCACTCCAGTATTCTTGTCTGCAGAATCCAATGGACAGAGGATCCTGATGTGCTACAGTCCATGCCATCACAAAGATTTGGACATGACTGAAGTGACTTGGCATGCACTATTATCTTCAGGCCCCTCCTTCAGGAAGTTTCAGGCTTCAGAGAAATGCAGTAGGCTTGCATTCATAGTAGACAAGCTCAGCATTCCACATTAAATCAGAGCTTGTGAATAAAACATTCCAGTTTCTACCCTCTTCCTGCAATTCCTGAGAGTATATAACGTTGATGAGGAAACTTGTGGAAGAAAATCATAAGAAATGGAACGATTCTGTTAGAAGACCTTTATTAACAAGTCGATCTTGGAAAAAATATATAAAGCAAGGAGGCAGCTTTCTCCAAGGAGCTCCTTGTTTGCTCTCACTTCTATAGGAACCTAAGTAAAATGTTCAACTCAAAATCTGGCCTAAAGTGCACATGAAGATCCCCAAGCTTCATGAGACAGATGCTGTTTACTCTTTACAGAGACTTTTCTACTTAATGGAGTGGTTAAACTTAGCCTGCTTTTCTTGCCCAGTCTGTGTGATTTTAGGTCTTCTCTTTAACCAATGTCCTTGTGAATATCTTTAAGGAATTCTACTAAATTTAGGTTTGTACTGGTGCATAAAAAAATAAATTAAAAAAACAGTTCTCAATACACTAGAAACGTAGAAATGGATAACGTTTTGCATAATATTCTTATTTGAACATTGGATATAACTTATGCACCAAAAATTGTAACCTTACAAATGCCATCTCATCTAAAAATTGTGTCCTAAGCTAAGCCAAAGACATTGAAGAGTGTTTGTTCTTTATAAAGACTGAATATTATTTGATGATTTTGTCTACTCACTTTGCTTTATAAATACAAATAATATTTTCCATCTATAGGTCAATATTTTTTGGAGAATAGAATAAAAAATTAAGACTTTGAAAAAATGAGAAGGAGCTTTCTAGGTTGCTAAACCAGAGAGTTAATATTGTACAGTATTTTGTACATTTACAATCTGGCTGAGATTGGGTAATAGTGTTTGCAAGAGTATAAAATTCTGAATCTGTGTATATTTTCCAACAGTAGCTATCCAATATTTTTCTGTCAATCAAGAGGACTTCAGTAGACAATAATTTATGTGACCATGACAAGATACTATTTTTTTTTTGGAAATAACTGAGAAATATCTTTGTTCTTGAACACTGCTCATTGCTTGATCATTTTTACTCAGGGAATTTTTCCCCATGTATTTAAAAATGAAGAATCTAGATTAATGTCATGATAAACAAATTGTTCTTCCCACAACTCTTTGAAGAGCTGATTTGAACTCTTTATTTCTCAAACTGTAAATCATAGGATTGAACAGTGGCGTTAGGATTGTGTAGGATACTGATATGAGAGCATCCTGGCTTGAGGAATAGTTGGATTTAAGCCTTAAGTAGATAAAGGAGGCACAGCCATAATGAACAATGACAATAATGAGATGAGAAGCACAGGTGGAAAAAGCTTTGTACCTGCCTACTGTGGAAGGAAATTGGAGTATGGCAGAGATGATGCGAATATAGGATACCAAAATCAACAGCAGGGGGATAATCAGGACCAATGTGCAGAGCATGATAATAACATTCTGACTAAAGTGGGTATGGTAAGATGCTACCTTAAGAACAGGAGAGATGTCACAGAAGAAGTGGTGTAGTTGGTTGGAGTAGTGAAAGGGCAGGTGAAATACCAAGGATGTGATGATCTGTGCGACAGTGAAGCCACAGGCACAGGCAGCAGCCACTAGCCCCACACACACCCCATGCCCCACGAGCGCTGTGTAGCGCAGAGGGTCACAGATGGCCACGTAGCGATCATAACCCATGGCTGCCAGCAGGAAGGAGTGAGAGCAACCTAGAAAGAGGAAGGAAAACATCTGGATGGCACAGCCCAGGAAGGAGATGGTCTTTTTCTGGGCCAGCAGGTCAACCAGCATCTTGGGTACAATGACGAAGGTGTAACAAGTCTCAAAACAGGAGAGTACACCAAGGAAGAAGTACATGGGGGTGTGGAGGGCTCTGTCCAGCACAATGGTGGAGATGATGATGGCATTGGTGCCCAGGGTGAAGAGGTAGATGAGCAGGAAGGCAGCAAAGAGCAGCCGCTGTAGCCCAGCCAGAGAGGAGAAGCCAAGGAAGACAAACTCTCTCACCAAGGTCTCATTGACACACTCCATGGAAGATGCATCATCAGCAGACAATCTGAGAGAGAAGACAGTGCCAAGAAAAATCCCTGAAAAAGAGAAGAATCCCAAGAAACTGGTGATCATAGAACATGTATTCTCAGGTTTTTCATTTATTCATTATTCTCCTTCCTGTTTTTTTTTTCTTTTTAAAAAATATATTATTATTTTACAATATTGTATTGGACAATCATCATTCTCCTTCCTGGTTTTTGTAAGAAATGAAGAAGCATCTAAAATTATTCAAAGCTAGCATCCAACTTTGAGTTTCCCCAACATTTTTAACATCATAGGAAAACTTTCTTGACATTTCTTTTTTACAGATGTATAAAGATTTCAGGAAACTAGTTACATCTCCTGATTTCTGGAGAAAAGTATTGTGTTGACCCTGATGTTTTCTGCCTCTATAGGTATACCATTCCACCTCCCCAACTTAAACCTTATGAAATGCACACATCTTTTCTTCCTCCATTTATCCCCGTGATTCTTTGTTCAGTGTCTAACACAATGATTTTTGTTGCTTAGAAGGTAAATTTATTACTAAATAATTGCTATTATATTTCTAATTCCAGGATCTTCAATTCTCAGGACTCTGAATACATTTATACAAATATCTTAAATTCTATCCTTTCAAACACTTATAAAATTGAGTACTGTAGGAATAAAATGAATTTTGAATTTAGATAGATATAAGCTTTAATCCTGACTCTGGCATGTTCTTGTGGTAAGATCATAAATTCTCTAAGTCCCACTTTCTCATTTGTATCATGAGAAAAGTAAGTCTTACCTTCTAGGGTTATACAGTAAATTAATTGGAACCATATATTACAAAAGAGACATTCAATACATAGTGCTTAATAAATAATTCCATCTAATTACTTTTTTGTTGTTCTTCAGGAATTAGAAGTATTTTCATCAAGGATAAAATGAGCATTTATTTAACTCATGGCAAGTTGTTGAAGCTGCCTTTATGTACTTTCTCAGGTGTGCAGAGGGGATTTAAGAGAGATTATCATTCCTCTGAGTTCTCCAAGCTTGATTAAAAGTAACTTGGTCTTGCTGGAGTCCTGTTCTGCACAGGAAGAGAGGCAAGGTGACTGATCTTGAAGTTCCAAGCAAGTTCTTTGGTATTTGGTTCTCTGTAGTCTGAGTCACCCAGGTAGGTTATCCACACCTTGCAGAGAGCAAAGGTGGTTTCCCAAAATTCCTATTTTGGAGGGTGGGAGTATATAGGATAAGTTTTGAAGGTAAACTTGTATTGCATAGTCAGACTTAGTCACATACGAATAACAATTTAGAAGTTTCTCACTGTGGATGCTCTATAAATCAATGATGCACACTTTATGTATGTTTTAGTCTACATATTTAGAAATCAGCATAAGCTCTTTGAAAATAAAAACATGAAACTGTTAGTCACTCAGTTTTGTTTGACTCTTTGAGACCTTATGGACTGTAGCCCACCAGAAATCTCTGTCCATGGCATTCTACAGGCAAGGATACTGGAGTGGGTAACCATTCCCTTCTCCAGGGGATGTTCCCAACCAAGATACTGAACCTAGGTCTCCTGCATTGCAGGCAGATTCTTTGCCATCTGAGACACCAGGGAAGTCCTTTATTGAGTTCTTAAAGGTTAGAGATGAAGCACAAGCTGGAATCAAGATTGCTGGGAGAAATATTAGTAACCTCAGATATGCAGATTACACCACACTTATGGCAGAAAGTGAGGAGGAACTGAGAGCCTCTTAATGAAAGTGAAAGAGGAGAGTGAAAAACTTGGCTTAAAACTCAGCATTCAGAAAACGAAGATCAAATCATTTGGTCCCATCACTTTATGGCAAATAGATGGGGAAACAGTGGAAACAGTGACAATTTATTTTGGGGGGCTCCAAAATCACTGCAGATGGTGATTGCAACTATGAAATTAAAAGATGCTTGCTCCTTGGAAGGAAAGTTATGACCAACCTAGACAGCTTATTAAAAAGCAGAGACATTGCTTTGCTCTGTCCATCTAGTCAAAGCTATGGATTTTCCAGTAGTCATGTATGGATGTGAGAGTTGAAATATAAAGAAATCTGAGTGATGAAAAATGGATGCTTTTGAACTGTGATATTGGAGAAGACTCTTGAGAGTCCCTTGGTCTGCAAGGAGATCCAACCAGTCCATCCTAAAGGAAATCAGTCCTGAATATTCATATGAAGGGCTGATGCTGAAGCTGAAACTCCAATACTTTGGCCACCTGATGTGAAGAACTGACTCGCTTGAAGACCCTGAGGCTGGGAAAGATTGAAGATGGGAGGAGCTGTCTCTTATACACATCTTGTATTGGACAATCATCATTCTCCTTCCTGGTTTTTGTAAGAAATGAAGAAGCATCTAAAATTATTCAAAGCTAGCATCCAACTTTGAGTTTCCCCAACATTTTTAACATCATAGGAAAACTTTCTTGACATTTCTTTTTTACAGATATATAAAGATTTCAGGAAACTAGTTACATCTCCTGATTTCTGGAGAAAAGTATTGTGTTGACCCTGATGTTTTCTGCCTCTATAGGTATACCATTCCACCTCCCCAACTTAAACCTTATGAAATGCACACATCTTTTCTTCCTCCATTTATCCCCGTGATTCTTTGTTCAGTGTCTAACACAATGATTTTTGTTGCTTAGAAGGTAAATTTATTACTAAATAATTGCTATTATATTTCTAATTCCAGGATCTTCAATTCTCAGGACTCTGAATACATTTATACAAATATCTTAAATTCTATCCTTTCAAACACTTATAAAATTGAGTACTGTAGGAATAAAATGAATTTTGAATTTAGATAGATATAAGCTTTAATCCTGACTCGGGCATGTTCTTGTGGTAAGATCATAAATTCTCTAAGTCCCACTTTCTCATTTGTATCATGAGAAAAGTAAGTCTTACCTTCTAGGGTTATACAGTAAATTAATTGGAACCATATATTACAAAAGAGACATTCAATACATAGTGCTTAATAAATAATTCCATCTAATTACTTTTTTGTTGTTCTTCAGGAATTAGAAGTATTTTCATCAAGGATAAAATGAGCATTTATTTAACTCATGGCAAGTTGTTGAAGCTGCCTTTATGTACTTTCTCAGGTGTGCAGAGGGGATTTAAGAGAGATTATCATTCCTCTGAGTTCTCCAAGCTTGATTAAAAGTAACTTGGTCTTGCTGGAGTCCTGTTCTGCACAGGAAGAGAGGCAAGGTGACTGATCTTGAAGTTCCAAGCAAGTTCTTTGGTATTTGGTTCTCTGTAGTCTGAGTCACCCAGGTGGCAAGTTGTTGAAGCTGTCTTTATGTACTTTCTCAGGTGTGCAGAGGGGATTTAAGAGAGATTATCATTCCTCTGAGTTCTCCAAGCTTGATTAAAAGTAACTTGGTCTTGCTGGAGTCCTGTTCTGCACAGGAAGAGAGGCAAGGTGACTGATCTTGAAGTTCCAAGCAAGTTCTTTGGTATTTGGTTCTCTGTAGTCTGAGTCACCCAGGTAGGTTATCCACACCTTGCAGAGAGCAAAGGTGGTTTCCCAAAATTCCTGTTTTGGAGGGTGGGAGTATATAGGATAAGTTTTGAAGATAAACTTGTATTGCATAGTCAGACTTAGTCACATACGAATAACAATTTAGAAGTTTCTCACTGTAGATGCTCTATAAATCAATGATGCACACTTTATGTATGTTTTAGTCTACATATTTAGAAATCAGCATAAGCTCTTTGAAAATAAAAACATGAAACTGTTAGTCACTCAGTTTTGTTTGACTCTTTGAGATCTTATGGACTGTAGCCCACCAGAAATCTCTGTCCATGGCATTCTACAAGCAAGGATACTGGAGTGGGTAACCATTCCCTTCTCCAGGGGATGTTCCCAACCAAGAGACTGAACCTAGGTCTCCTGCATTGCAGGCAGATTCTTTGCCATCTGAGACACCAGGGAAGTCCTTTATTGAGTTCTTAAAGGTTAGAGATGAAGCACAAGCTGGAATCAAGATTGCTGGGAGAAATATTAGTAACCTCAGATATGCAGATTACACCACACTTATGGCAGAAAGTGAGGAGGAACTGAGAGCCTCTTAATGAAAGTGAAAGAGGAGAGTGAAAAACTTGGCTTAAAACTCAGCATTCAGAAAACGAAGATCAAATCATTTGGTCCCATCACTTTATGGCAAATAGATGGGGAAACAGTGGAAACAGTGACAATTTATTTTGGGGGGCTCCAAAATCACTGCAGATGGTGATTGCAACTATGAAATTAAAAGATGCTTGCTCCTTGGAAGGAAAGTTATGACCAACCTAGACAGCTTATTAAAAAGCAGAGACATTGCTTTGCTCTGTCCATCTAGTCAAAGCTATGGATTTTCCAGTAGTCATGTATGGATGTGAGAGTTGAAATATAAAGAAATCTGAGTGATGAAAAATGGATGCTTTTGAACTGTGATATTGGAGAAGACTCTTGAGAGTCCCTTGGTCTGCAAGGAGATCCAACCAGTCCATCCTAAAGGAAATCAGTCCTGAATATTCATATGAAGGGCTGATGCTGAAGCTGAAACTCCAATACTTTGGCCACCTGATGTGAAGAACTGACTCGCTTGAAGACCCTGAGGCTGGGAAAGATTGAAGATGGGAGGAGAAGGGGACGACAGAGGATGAGATGGTTGGATGGCATNGCAAGGATACTGGAGTGGGTAACCATTCCCTTCTCCAGGGGATGTTCCCAACCAAGAGACTGAACCTAGGTCTCCTGCATTGCAGGCAGATTCTTTGCCATCTGAGACACCAGGGAAGTCCTTTATTGAGTTCTTAAAGGTTAGAGATGAAGCACAAGCTGGAATCAAGATTGCTGGGAGAAATATTAGTAACCTCAGATATGCAGATTACACCACACTTATGGCAGAAAGTGAGGAGGAACTGAGAGCCTCTTAATGAAAGTGAAAGAGGAGAGTGAAAAACTTGGCTTAAAACTCAGCATTCAGAAAACGAAGATCAAATCATTTGGTCCCATCACTTTATGGCAAATAGATGGGGAAACAGTGGAAACAGTGACAATTTATTTTGGGGGGCTCCAAAATCACTGCAGATGGTGATTGCAACTATGAAATTAAAAGACGCTTGCTCCTTGGAAGGAAAGTTATGACCAACCTAGACAGCTTATTAAAAAGCAGAGACATTGCTTTGCTCTGTCCATCTAGTCAAAGCTATGGATTTTCCAGTAGTCATGTATGGATGTGAGAGTTGAAATATAAAGAAATCTGAGTGATGAAAAATGGATGCTTTTGAACTGTGATATTGGAGAAGACTCTTGAGAGTCCCTTGGTCTGCAAGGAGATCCAACCAGTCCATCCTAAAGGAAATCAGTCCTGAATATTCATATGAAGGGCTGATGCTGAAGCTGAAACTCCAATACTTTGGCCACCTGATGTGAAGAACTGACTCGTTTGAAGACCCTGAGGCTGGGAAAGATTGAAGATGGGAGGAGAAGGGGACGACAGAGGATGAGATGGTTGGACGGCATCACTGACTCAACGGACATGAGTTTGAGTAAATTCCAGGAATTGGTGATGGACAGGGAGGCCTGGTGTGCTGCAGTCCATGGGGTCACAAAGAGGTAGACATGCCTGAGCAACTGAATCGAACTGAACTGAAAGATTAGATTACTTAATAATATCCATATTTTATGACTTTATCATTT
Organism: Cephalophus harveyi; assembly: GCA_006410635.1. NCBI lineage: Eukaryota > Metazoa > Chordata > Mammalia > Artiodactyla > Bovidae > Cephalophus > Cephalophus harveyi. The sequence goes on along the minus strand of SJYT01079160.1, from coordinate 141,640 downwards.
TTATTATATTTTATGAATTACAGTTATGAATAAAATAATTTTTCCTTTCTCATGAAAGCAATAATAAAATAGCCATATTGTAAGACATACTATCATAAATATCATCAAGGAACAAGCTAAATATCTTGAAAATCTTGAGAAAAACCAAGCAACTTCATGTAAATCTTTGAAGAGCAAATGCCATTTGAATGTCACCTATAAACATTTTGATAAAAATATGGACTGAGTGTCAGCGTCACTCTTTACATAAACCTTGTAATGTAGCTGACTAATTTTCCTTAATGTTGATTAACCCTTCAGAATTGAGCAAATACATGTCGTTTTATTGTCAAGCATAGAGATACACCCTTTTTACAAAGGAAATACCTAAATTTACATAGTTTTGTGAACTTAGGTATTTAGGAAATACCTAAATTTACATAGTTCCTTTCTTCTCTGTTTCTTCCTTTTCTTTCTTTACCAAAACTGTCACATTGAGGTCACAAACTCAAAAACAAGCAAAAAACTCAACTCAGTTAACTTCCAGGGGATCATCATCCCAAATATTAGTCCATGTGTTTTGCTTTTAATGTTTCCAGGAAGAAAAAAATAGGATATAATTTTGGTATCAGCTTATCAACAAAAATTTAGATCCATTATATAGAAATATAACATGAACTATCATTTATCATGTTTTTCATAATGCAGATAAGATGAAAATACTGTTATATTTGGTCTCTTATTTGGTCCTTGTTATGATCTCATGAGGTAGGTATTACTTTTGACTTCTTCACTGTAAGAGAGAATAATTTGAGAATCAAAGTGTTTGGAGACTCCTTTCAAATTCACACAGCTAGTGGAACAAGCACCAAACTATGAATATTCTGACTGGCATAGGAGTAAAATGTGTGTGTGTGTGTATGTGTGTGTTGGTGAGAAAGGAAAAATAGTATTCCGTGTCACCTCCTTACATAGAATGGTATTTTAATAAAAGGATTCCTCCCTAGAGAAGGAAATGGCAACCCGCTCCTGTATTCTTGCCTGGAAAATTCCATGGACAGAGGAGCCTGGCAAGCTAAAGTTCATGGGGTCTCAAAGAGTTGGTCATGACTGAGCACATCTGCACATAGTGATCTAAAATATTTGTTTCATTTTTGTATTCCTTCCAGAAGAGTTTGGGACTTCCAGTTCTTCCATATCCTTACCAATATGTTTAGTCTTTTTTTTTAATATAAATTTATTTATTTTAATTGGAGGTTAATTACTTTACAATACTTTTGATGTTTTTAATAAATGTGTAGCATTTAAAAAAAAAAAAGGAAAAAAGGATTCTTGTTACAATTTTGTTACAGGCTCAAGTCCCAACCCCGCTGTGTATTAGCTATAGGACTTCAACATGTCTGAAGTAATTTCCTTTTCCTTATAACAGGGTTCATTCAGATACCAGCTAACATACTTTTCAAAGTTTGTTCAAAATGAATAAGAGAATATCATTACAAAGCTTAAATATTACAAAATATTAGTTCTGTAATTGTAATTTGGAGTTGAAAAGGGGAGACGGTTTTGAGAATATTTCTCTCATACTGCTTGGTATACTCCATTGATTTCAGGAAGGGTATACAAGATAAAGATTATTTCCATTGCCAGGACTGAGGAAGGTATATTGCATTTTTGTCCTTGTTTCTTACTCAAGAGGATCTCCAGAAAACTGGGGTCATAAATGTTATGCATAGCTGTGACAAAGTAAAAATGCTAATTGCTCATTCATGCCTGACTCTTTGTGACCCAATGGACTGTGGCCCATCAGACTCCTCTGTCCATGGAATTCTCCAGGCAAGAATAGTGGAGTGGATTGGCATTTTCTCCTCCAGGGGATCTTCTTGACCCAGGGACAGAATCCAATCCACCTCTCTTATGTCTCCTGCATTGGCAGGTTCTTTACCACTAGTGCCATGCTAAGTGAAATAAGCCACACACAGAAGGACAAATTCCATTTGTAAGTGTTATCTAAAATAGTCAAATTCACAGAAAGAGAAAGTCAAATCGTGGCTGCCAAGGCCTGGGGCAAGGAAGAGAGAGAGGAAGTGGCTGTTCATTGGTGTTAAGTTTCAGTTATGTGAAATGAATGTGTTCTAGAGATCTGTTGTATAATATTGTACCTATAGCTAACATTTTGTTATTGTATACTTAAACATTTACTAAGAGGGTAGATCTCACGTTTGTTGTTCTTACTAAAATGAAGCTAAGTCTTGTGAATAAAGTGTTGTTGAGTGTACTTTTGAATTAAATCAGAACCAAGACTGTGTCTATGTAAATTTAGGAAAATCAATGAGACAATTAATTTAAAATATGTATAAAATGTACATGCATAGTTCTATAAAAGTTCATTTTAAAATTTCACTAATCCTGATTAACATTATTTGGAGTCCTCATTCTTGGGTGTGGCTATCTCTGTCTTTCACTGTCACTGCACCAGTGTGGGCCCCTCACCCTTCTCTGTCTCTTACCTGAGCTGAGAAAGCACAGGTCCTGCTGGGGATTAGATGTTTACTCTTATTCCCTGTCCATTGTCCAGTTGCTCATTCCTGTAGGTGCTCAGTCCAATGTGTTGTCTGTTATTCATAGATGGGCCCCCATTTGCCTCTCCCTTTCCCTAAGAAAAGCCAGAGGCACAGTGACTACAGGAGCTAGAATCCAGTTGAAATGGGAAATGGGAAAAGATCAAAAAGGGCAGAGGCTACTGATCTCTACTCAGGGGTAGAGATATGATGATGGTCTGGGGACTAAGACCCAGACCAAAATCAAATGTAACTAATTTCTTCTTGACATTTTGTGGCAACTGACCAAAGACCACAAGTCATATCTAATAGTGATCACAGAAGTGTTGGCACTTTCATTGCATTTATTGGTAGTGGGAGGTTTCTCTGTGGGTCTCCTGATGCCAGAGTCATTGCCATGGAGATGTTGCACTGGGTTTAATTAAACAGCTGGATTGATTGTGGAAAGTAGAGGCAAGTTATCAAATACCAAATTGCTCCAAATTGTACTCAAGCATTAGGGCTTGGGGAATGGAAGGCTCTAAGCCTTACTCTCAGATATAACAATTTTCAAAAATTGACTATTTTAAATTGATTTCTCAATTTTATGTTACCAAAGGATTAAAAGGTGTAATTCATGATAATAGGCACATAATAAAGCATGTTTGTTCAGTGTAAAATGTGCTTTTGCACTTATGATGAGCAATTGAGCAATGTTGCTTTTACAGTAAAGGCCCAGGTCAGGAAAAGTTGAAAGGAGATTGATTTCGCCATTAACCACTGTGTTCATTTTTATTGCTCTTTATTCCTTTATCCAGAAACTAATATAACATACTGTTACACATAGGAGACACTAAAGATGTACCGAATGTTGGATGAATAAATGGTCACAGGTAGCATTATCCAAATTATATAAATGCCCTCTTAGTTTAAACAAAAATATCATCATTTATTTTCCAGTTTCCAAAATTTCTGGTTTCTACTTGCCTGTGGCTAAGCTAGAAATGGTTGATTTCAAAAGCAATGTCAATAAATGTCAATAAATGTTAAAGTCCCCTAACAATGGCTTGATGCATAGTAAAAACTCATCAACTATCTGATAAATTGAGAAATAATGATATTGAGAACAAATGTGAAAACAAAGGAATAACAAAAAATAAGTGAGATAGAGAAATAATGTCCCAAAAGAAGTAAGAAAAGTGAAATTTTAGATATCTGATTCTGAATGCCAAGTATTTTTGTTATTGTTGTTATTGGTGTCCATCATTTACTCCAAATGCATGTAGTGCATGTAGTTTTTTTTTTTTAAACTTTTTAAAAAGTTTTTTTAATTTATTAACATATGATAGAGATGGGAAAAGCTGTACATATTTAATGTATACAACTTAATGAAATTGATATAAGTATATATCCATGACCAGACAACCTTACCTGCCTCCTGCTAAAACTGTATGCAGGACAAGAAGCAACCATTAGAACCAGACATGGAAAAAGGCACTGGTTCCAAATTGGGAAAAGAATACATCAAAGCTGTATACTGTCACCCTGCTTATTTAACTTATATGCAAAGTACATCATGCGAAATGCCAGCCTGGATGAAACACAAGCTGCAATAAGATTGCTGGGAGAAATGTCAATAACTTCTGATATGCAAATGACGCCACTCTTATGGCAGAAAGCAAAGAACTAAGAGCCTCTTGATGAAAGTGAAAGAAGAGAGCGAAAAAGTTGGCTTAAAACTCAACATTCAAAAAATGAAGATCATGATATCCAGTCCCATCACTTCATGGCAAATAAAAGGGGAAACAATGGAAATAGTGGCAGACTTAATTTTTTTCAGCTCCAAAATCACTGCAGATGTTGACTGCAGCCATGAAATTAAAAGACGCTTGCTCCTTGGAAGAAAAGCTATGACCAACCTAGAAAGCACGTTAAAAAGCAGAGACATTACTTTGCCGACAAATGTCTGTCTAGTCAAAGCAATGGTTTTTCCAGTAGCCATGTATGGATGTGAGAGTTGGAACATAAAGAATTGATATTTTTGAACTGTGGTGTTGGAGAAGACTCTTGAGAGTCCCTTGGACTACAAGGAGAGGAAACCAATCAATCTTAAAGGAAATCAATCCTGAATATTCATTGGTGGGATTGATGCTTAACTTGAAGCTCCAATACTTTGGCCACCTGATGGGAAGCACTGACTCATTAGAAAAGACCCTAATCCCGGGAAAGATTGGAAGCAGGAGGAGAAGGGGATGACAGAGAATGAGATGGTTCGATGGCATCACCGACTCAATGGACATAAGTTTGAGCAAGCTCCAGGAGATGGTGAAGGACAGGGAAGCCTGGCATGCTGCAGTCCATGGGGTCACAAAGAGTCGGACACAACAGAGCAATGAACAACAATATATATCCATTAAACAATCACCACCATCAAAACCATAGACATATTCATGACCTCCCCAAATTTTCTCTAGCTAACTTTATTATCATTTAGTATTAATTGTGATAAGAAGACATAAGGCCTATCCTCTAAGCAAATTTTAAGTATACAAGACACTACTGATATCTCAAAGTAATATACTGTATAGTACATCTCCAGTTATCTTGCTGACTGAAATTGTGTACCCTTTAACCAGCATCACCACATTTCCTTTATTCCCATCATCCAATTGTCTGCTTCTTTGAGTTTAACTATTTCACAGATTCCACACATAAGGAGACAATGCAGTATGTGTCTGGCTTTGTCTTTCTGTGTTTGGCTTTGTCTTTCTGTGTCTGGCTTATTTCTCTTAGCATAACACTTTTGAAATTCACCCACACTGTGGCAAATGTTAGGCTTTCCTTTGTTTCATATTGTGCTCTCTGTATATGTACCACATTTTTTTTTCTTTATCTATTTTCTTTGATACATACCATTAGGTTGTTTTCATATCTTTGCTATTGTGAATGGTGCTGCAGTTAAAATGGGAATGCAAGTATTGCTTTGTGATTCTAATGTCAATTCCTTTCAATAAATGCCCCAAAAGTGGGATATCTAGATTACATGGTAGTTTTATTTTGAATTTTAAAAGAACTTCCATGGCGTTTTTCCTAATGGTTGTATCAATTTGTATGTCCACCAACAGTGTACCAGAGTTCCCCTTTCTCCACACCCTTGTCAATGTATTATCTTTTCATTGATAAAGGTTATTCTAACAGAGTGAGATGATACATCACTATGGTTATAGTTTGCATATCCCTAATGATTAATGATTTTGAGTTTTTTTATACACCTTTGACTTTTTTTTTTTTCAAATTGGGAAAAGAATAGCCTCTATTAATGGTTCTAGGAAACTCTGGATAGCGACATGCAAAATAATAAAATAGGACCGTTTTGCTACACCATACATAAAGATGAACTCAAAATGGATTAAAAAGTTAAACATAAGGCCTGAAACTATAAAATTCTTAGTAAAAAAATAGAAACAACCAACAAATTAAAAAGATAATCTGTGAAATACAAAAATAGTTTTGCAAACAATGTATCTGATAAAAGACTAATATCCAAAATATATAAGGAACTCATATAATTTAATAGCAAAAAATGACATTGAAACATGTATAATATCATATATGAAATGAATCACCAGTCTAGGTTCGATGCATGAGACTGGATGCTTGGGGCTGGTGCATTGGGATGACCCAGAAGGATGGTGCCGGGAGGGAGTTTTATTATATTTTAAACTTTGTTCTCATGTTCATCAATTTCATCCTGAAATTTCAGGAGGAGCAGGTAATGTTTATTAAGTCAGTTAGAACATTGTATTTTTCCTGTAGTGTTTGATTCAAGATGAGTATGTGATACAAATCTGTTCAATCAGGATCAACAAGATTCAGTCTCCCAACTTTTATTTTTACATCCAAGGAAGTGAATTATTTCTTCCTCTGGACTAGATTTTGTGAGCTCAAGTTGTTAGAGCCTGCTGAGTTTAGGCTAAAAATATGGAGCCAGGACTGAAGAAGCAGATCTATGTGATGCATCCAGATAACTAAGGATGACTGTTTGAACTCTGTATCAAATGTGGTGCCAGAACCACAGTAGCACTGAACTTTTCAAGCTTACATAAACTACATTATATTTTTTGTTAATGCCAGTTTGAATTGGATTATCTTTTATTTGCAGCCCAAATAATCTTAAATTATAAGACCTGATTGCATTCCATGACAGATTGAAGATGACTTAGAGTATGTCCTATTAAGGTAAGCATTACTGTGTAAAAATATAAGAAATTAGAACAAAGGTAAATAATGATATCTTAATAAGGTAAATTTGGGAGGAACCATTACATAGAAATATATATAGTGAACAAACATATGTATTAAATTTAATCTTAAAATTAAACAAGGTTCATACTAGCTAATTCAAAACATACATAATTGAGTCTTATTGTTCTCAGATATAAATCATCTAAAGGATGTGATTTCCAACAGTACTTCAAATAGAAATATTGATCATATTGATTAAATCATAAATAATCATTGGACATCCAGGCAGAATAAAAGATCTACAAAACAATGTGACCACATCACATATTTAAATATCAGCCTAATAGCCTTAATGAAAAGTGTAAGTTTATCTACTCTCAGCCCACTCAGATCTCTGGTTTCTATGAACCATCACCATGGATTTAAGAGTGAAGTCTCTATTTTGTACAACCCTCTGACTTTCCTGAAAGTAATCTCTGCTGGCTTTCAAAGCCAAACATTCTTGAGGTCATCATTCTGTCATAAGGCCCCTGATTTGGGGCTCAGCTCAGGCTTTTACTTCTTATGGAGAATCTCTGTGACTGTGATAATAATCTGTCTGTGAGTTGCCCACTCAGGTCATCAGTTGTGACTCTTCTTGTGGTTGTAGTTTCTTCTTTATATCTTCAGTTGTAGAAAATCTTTTCTGCTAGCTTTCCAGCCTTTCTCATCAATAGTTGTAACTGATGAGGTTATAAATACTGCAGTTTTGGTGTGTCCATAGGAGGAGTTAAGTTCAGAGTCTTCCTACTCCACCATCTTGTCCAATCCACTCATAATGACTTTCCAATAGAAATGATTCAGGTAGCTTTAAGTCTTTCTATCTTTCTTTTTTGATGCAAAAGATTTATTTGCCTATCAAATTGAAGTTCCATCCAGGACACTTTCATGAATATAACTTTACCAATTTATCAACTCACACATATCATTTTGGGAAATGAATACTATAAGAAACTTTTCAAAGCAGTCTTCCCTTCCTTATTCCTCAATGTGTAGGCAAGTTGTTTGAGTAGAGAGGTAATCACTGTATAGGTCGCTGCCACAAGCCAGTGTATAAGGAGTGTATAAGAGTGGACAATGACCACTGTGAGGTGGGAGGACCAGGTGGTAAAGCCTTTAACCTCCTTATAAAGAGAGCTTGAGGATGGTGGAAACAATGAAGACATAGATGAAGATCAGCACTAAGGGAACCAGCAACACCAGAATGCTGAGGAAGAAGATAACCATCTCCTTCAGGTTGGTGTCTGTGCAGCCCAGTTTTATGACTGGGGAAATGCTACAGAAGAGGTGGTTGATCTGACTGGAGGCACAGAGGGGAACACTAAACACCAATGTGTTGACAACCACAGGGGTCAGGAAACCACAGAAGCTTGAGGCTGAAACCAGCATGCAGGTGGCACAGCTTGCAATGAGTGTGTAGTTGAGAGGGTTGCAGATGGCAGTATAGTGAGCATAGCCCATCACAGCATTTAGAAAACAGTTGGTACATGCCAAGCCCACAAAGAAAAAAACAGGGAAGTAACTATATTTTGAGAAAGAAATAGCATTGTGGAAACAGCTGGTCAGCATTTTGGTACAATGAGCAAGATGTAACAGGTTTCAGAGCACGAGGAGACAAAGAGAAAGAAGTACATAGTGTACAAAGCCTGATCCAAAGGAATGACAGCCATGGTGGTGGCACTGGCCATTAGAGTGGTCAGGTAGACCAGGAGGGAGAGAAGAAGAGAAGGATCTGCAGATGTCCCAGCTCTGAGAAGCCTATAAGGATGGACTTGGAAGCCTACAAGGATGGACTTGGTGGTCATATTCTGGTTCTACCTCACCAATAGGCACTGGGACTCAAACTCAGACATCCTTACATCCAGAACAGAAAGAATATGACAAAAGTGAGGTGCTTCCATGGAAACCACAAATGCATTTCTGTACAAAGTTAATGATACTGGCATGAAAACCATTAGTAACAAGTTAAGCACACTAATCATCACAGCAAGGAGGGGAAAGCAGGAGGCATGAGAAGCAGTGACATAAGTTTAAAAATATTCCAAGTTAATGATATCTGAATAAGTTTATAATTGTTCTCATTCTTTGTATTATGATTTGCATGGAAGATTCATACAAAGCAATTAAATCAATCAGTGATTTTAAGCTCATCTCATCCAATCCTGCCATTTTATGGAAGAAGAAAATGATTTACTTAATTGACATGTTAACCCAAAGCTAATGAAGGAGTAAAATAATGAACTTAGAGAGGAAATCAATCAAATATAGACTAAGGAAAAAAACATAAGAATCAATAGAACTAAAGCTTCTTTTTTTTTTTTAATTAAATTGACCAAGTCTTAGGTAAATTGACTCTACACATGGACATCACCAGATGGTCAACACCAAAATCAGATTGATTATATTCTTTGCAGCCAAAGATGGAGAAGCTCTATACAGTCAGCAAAAACAAGACTGGGAGCTGAGTGTGGCTCAGATCATGAACTCCTTATTGCCAAATTCAGACTTAAATTGAAGAAAGTAGGGAAAACCACTAGTCATTCAAGTGAAGTCACTTAGTTGTGTCCTGCAACCCCATGGACTGGAGCCTATCAGTCTCCTCATCCATGGAATTTTCCAGGCAAGAATGCTGGAGTGCATTGCCATTTCCTTCTCCAGGGCATCTTCCCAACCCAGGGATCGAACCCTGGTCTCCTGCATTGTGGGCAGATGCTTTACCATCTGAGCCACCAGGGAAGCCACCAGGTCAGACCATTCAGGTATGACCTAAATAAAATCCCTTATGATAATACAGTGGAAGTGAGAAACAGATTTAAGGGACTAGATCTGTTAGAGTGCCTGATGAACTATGGACGGAGGTTCGTGACATTGTACAGGAGACAGGGATCAAGATCATCTCCATGGAAAAGAAATACAAGAAAGCAGAATGGCTGTCTGGGGAGGCCTTACAAATAGCTGTGAAAAGAAGAGAAGTGAAGCAAAGGAGAAAAGGAAAGATATAAGCACCTGAATGCAGAGTTCCAAAGAATAGCAAGAAGAGATAAGAAAGCCTTCCTCAGCGATCAGTGCAAAGAAATAGAGGAAAACAACAAAATGGGAAAGAGATCTCTTCAAGAAAATTAGAATGTATACTACCCAAAGCAATCTATAGATTCAATGCAATCCCTATCAAGCTATCAGCGGTATTTTTCACAGAACTAGAACAAATAATTTCAAGACTTGTGTGGAAATACAGAAAACCTCGAATAACCAAAGCAATCTTGAGAAAGAAGAATGGAACTGGAGGAATCAACTTGCCTGACTTCAGGCTCTACTACAAAGCCACAGTCATCAAGACAGTATGGTACTGGCACAAAGACAGAAATATAGATCAATGGAAACAAATAGAAAGCCCAGAGATAAATCCACACACCTACGGACACCTTATCTTCGACAAAGGAGGCAAGAATATACAATGGAGTAAAGACAATCTCTTTAACAAGTGGTGCTGGGAAAACTGGTCAACCACTTGTAGAAGAATGAAACTAGATCACTTTCTAACACCACACACAAAAATAAACTCAAAATGGATTAAAGATCTAAANGTGTATGTATATGCCTGTGGAAAGAATATCTTTTTTGTTTCTCATGGCTTGGTTTAAAACCACAAGAAGGAAGGATTTGGGGAAATGTGTGTGATATATTTCTATAGCTGTTGGATATTCTTCAATGAGGAGTCCATTTCTCTGGCAACCATGTTGTACGTCACTCCCTCGTGGTCTTGCCCAATCGTGATAGAATAGAACTCATCACTAAGATGTGTAATAGGCTTCTTTTTGAATTTCAACCTTCTTTTACCGTCATTAAGATTCATGTAACATGTGAAGAAAGCTGAGCACCGAAGAACTGATGCTTTTGAACTGTGGTGTTGGAGAAGACTCTTGAGAGTCCCTTGGACTGCAAGGAGATCCAACCAGTCCATTTTAAAGGAGATCAGTCCTGGGTGTTCTTTGAAAGGAATGATGCTAAAGCTGAAACTCCAGTACTTTGACCACCTCATGCAAAGAGTTACTCATCGGAAAAGACTCTGATTCTGGGAGAGATTGGATTGGGGGCACGAGGAGAAGGGGACAACAGAGGATGAGATGGCTGGATGGCATCACCAACTCGTTGGACGTGAGTTTGAGTGAACTCCAGGAGTTGGTGATGGACAGGGAGGCCTGGCGTGCTGCGCAATTCATGGGGTTGCAAAGAGTCGGACACGGCTGAGTGACTGAACTGAACTGAACTGAACATAAAATTAGCCATTTTGACCATTTAAAAGAGGACAATTCAGTAACATTTAGTAAATTCAAAATGTTGTAAAACTGTCACTGGTTAAAATAACCAGACTTTATTTTCCTATCAGTTTTTATTTGTTCATATATTATCTTATATTTCTAATGGAATTTTTAAACAGAATATTACCTGTTAAATGTTTATATAAGATGTAGATGAGGAAGTTTTCTAGACAATGCTTTCATGTAAAAGATTATACTCATGGTCAGCTAGGCCAAGTGCTATTGACTATGACCTCACATTTTGAATTGTGATTTTTAGTATAGTTTTTAAATAAAGTTATACTCTTAAAGAAATAGCTTAAATAACATCTAATCTTTGATCTAATGTGCATTACTTATATGTTAAACATCATTCTTCATTTCAGTTAGTTATTAAATTACATTTAATCTTTTGCAAGGAGCACCCACTTGTAAGTTAGGAAACTCTCATTAACTGGACAACCTTGAACACAACAGTTTCCTTCTCTGAATTTCAGTTTCCTCAACCACTCCAGTACTCTTGCCTGGAAAGTCCCACAGACGGAGGAGCCTGGTAGGCTGCAGTCCATGGGGTCGCAAAGAGTCGGACACGACTGAGCGACTTCACTTTCACTTTTCACTTTCCTGCATTGGAGAAGGAAATGGCAAACCACTCCAGTGTTCTTGCCTGGAGAATCCCAGGGACGGGGGAGCTTGGTGGGCTGCCATCTATGGGGTCGCACAGAGTCGGACACGACTGAAGCGACTTAGTAGCAGCATCTATAAGATGAATGGGATTTAGCCA
>SJYT01079160.1:110719-128225 GCA_006410635.1 Cephalophus harveyi | reverse complement strand
GAAGATCATGGCATCTGGTCCCATCACTTCATGGGAAATAGATGGGGAAACAGTGGAAAGAGTGTCAGACTTTGTGTTTTGGGGCTCCAAAATCACAGCAGATGGTGATTGCAACCATGAAATTAAAGGACACTTACTCCTTGGAAGGAAAGTTATGAGCAACCTAGATAGCATATTCAAAAGCAGAGACATTACTTTGCCAACAAAGGTCTGTCTAGTCAAGGCTATGGTTTTTCCAGTTGTCATGATTGGATTTGATAGTTGCACTGTGAAGAAAGCTGAGCGCCGAGGAATTGATGCTTTTGAACTGTGGTGTTGGAGAAGACTCTTGAGAGTCCCTTGGACTGCAAGGAGATCCAACCAGTCCATTTTAAAGGAGATCAGTCCTGGGTGTTCTTTGGAAGGAATGATGCTAAAGCTGAAACTCCAGTACTTTGGCCACCTCATGCGAAGAGATGACTTATTGGAAAAGACTCTGATGCTGGGAGGGATTGGGGGCACAGGAGAAGGGGATGACAGAGGATGAGATGGCTGGATGACATCACCGACTCAATGGACATGAGTTTGAGTGAACTCCGGGAGTTGGTGATGGACAGGGAGGCCTGGCGTGCTGTGATTCATGGGGTCACAAACAGACACGACTGAGTGGCTGAACTGGACTGAACTAGCTAAATTAAGTAGGAAAGAAGGGAAGACTCAAATAAAATAAAAGAAACAAAAGAGGAGATGTTATATTATATGCCTCAGAATGTTAAAAAAGTAATAAAAGATATTATCACCAACTGTGTACCTCTAAATTGGGTAATTTAGAAGAAATGAATAAATTTATAGAAACATTTTCTACCAAAACTCTGAAGAAACAGAAAGTTTAAGTAGACAAATAACAGATAAAGATATTAATCAGTAATCAGAAATCTCCCAATGAAGAAAAATCCAAGATCAGATGGTTTTTGAGCTAATTTTACCAAGCATGCAAAGAAGAATTGATACACACCCTTATCAAATGCTTTGAAAAAATAAAAGAGGAAGGAACACTTTCAAATTTAAATAATGAGGCAAACATCATCCTAATAAAAATACCAGATAAAGACAACAGAAAAACTACAAGCCAATGTCCCTAAAGAGTATAGATGGAAAAACCTCAACCAAATACTAGGAAACTAAACACAAGCAAACATTACATTTGTCATATTTTATTCTTACTATACCAAGGTGTTTGAAGATGTGCAACTCAATCAATGTGCTGTACCACATTAATGAAATAAAAAGTGTCATCAAATAAATATATGTAGAAAAAGTATTTGACAAAGTTCAACATCCAATCTGATTAAAACTCTCTCCAAATAGTTATATAGCTTACTTTGACACAGTAAATTTGGTATACAAAAAGCCCACAGCTAAATCATAATCAATGAGAGAAAATGTAAAGCTTGTTATCTAAGATTGGGTACAGTGGAAAGGATTCCCACTTTCATCACTCCTATTCAGCATAGTACTAGAAGTCCTAGTCAGAACAATTAGACAAGGAAAACAAATAAAAGGCAACCAAATCAGAATGAGAAAAGTATTTCTATTTGCAGTTGATGCAAACATACAATAGAAAACTCTAACAATTCAATCAGAAAATGAGTATTAAGACTAATAAACAAATTTAGTAAAGTAGCAAGATACAGAATCAACATAAAACCAGGTATGTTTCTATACACTGTCAATAAATCATCCAAAAAGGAAATTAAGAAAATAACCCCATTCATAATAGCAACAGACAGAATAAAACATTTAGGAATTAACTTAGCCAAAGAGGTGAAAAGCTTGTACACTGGTAATTGTAAAATACTGAAGAAGGGAATGAATGAAGAAACATGAAAGAAAAGACATCTAACCAACAGATAAATGGAAAGACTTGGAGCATTCACAGGCTGAAAGAATTTATAATGTTAAAATGTCTATATTACCCAATGTGATCTACAAGGTGAAGTCGCTCAGTCGTGTTCGACTCTTTGCGATCCATCCATGGGATTCTCCAGGCAAGAATACTGGAGTGGATTGCCATTTACAAGCTAAGTTCAATTCCTATGAAGATCTTATTGACATTTTTTTAAAAATAGGAAAAAAAGCCCTTGATATTAAATATAAAACCACAAAAGACATGGAATAGCCAAAGCAATCTTGAAGAATAAAGGTTGAGGCCTCACTCTTTAAGATTTAAAAATATATTACAAAGCTACAGTATTCAAAATGGTATGCCATTGACAAAATAAAAAACACACAGACCAAAGGAATTGAATAGAAAGCACAGAACTAAATCCATCCATTTATGGTCTGTGTATAACTTGCAGATCTATAATTTACATTTAAATTTTTGCATTAAGCAAAATATTTTCAGAAAAATAAAATCAATTATATAGTAATTATAAAAAGTAGGATCAATATCCTAACTAGTGTAAAAATCTCCTTTCCATCTGTGAATAATTTGTAAATAAAACAAACTAGACTCAAGTAACCAAGGGCAAGTTTCAACTTCTGTTTTTGTGTTTCCTGATAGAAGCAACACTTCTTGGAAAAATAACACCTCTGAACTATGAAGCCCAATATTATGTAAGTCATTAGAGGTAATAATGAGAAGAATCATTTCCACCGCTCCCCCATTACATTGATTCACAGACGTAACATATTCTTGTTGTTGAAGAATAGGCACAATACGTTGTTTGCTAGATCAGAGTATACACTGCTTTGAGTAGACCTATGGGGTTCCATCATGTGTTGTCACACAGGTGGTACTTTGCCTGAGCCTTCAGTAAGCCATTTTATTTTATATTATGACACCTACTTCTGAGTGATGTGTACATAGAGAGAGCCTGGTTTCTCAATTTTATTTACTAATTACAATGGTCTTACTGATTTGTGAGGTAATTAGTCAAAGACAAATTTTCCAAAATACATAAATCAATTTCAGTGATCTCCTATTTGCCTCTTTGTAATATTTAACTCTTCCTATTTTAGAAGCAACTCTTTTTATTGCTAAGGCATCTGACTATTGGGGAAAGTGAACCTCTATATCACTTGTCCTTTTACAAAAGTGTCTTATTATTCCATGTAAACTTTATAAATTTGTATTGTTAGGTTGTTTTCACAATTTATGCTGGAGTTTGGATTAGAATTATATTGATTTTGGATTAGCTTGGATGAAATTGACAACTATATATATCTAGTTATCCTAGTAAAAATTTGTAAAATAACAAGAAATGTAATGATAATGCTCAACTAGATTTTAACAAGACACTCGTCAAAAATTTAGATTTTTGCAGAACACTCCTACGTTCCTACTTAGAATTTCTATGAACAAGGACCTGAGAAGATAAATTTGTAGTTATGCCCTCCTTTGACTCATAAATAAAGCTGAGACTCACTGGACAAACATACTTGTTTCTTGACTTAAAATTCAATGAAAAATTTCCTCTTGGTCTTTGCATTACAGTCTCAATTGTGGTGATTTCTCCTTCAGAATCCTTAACAGATGGACTCAACTTCCAGTGAAGACAGGGGCCAATTATCCTTATGGCTCCTACTCCCCAGGTTCCTCAGCTAAAGCTACCTTGTGACATTATTTTTCCATAATGACCTTAACTTCTAATAAACCCCAGGACAATGTCTCAAAGGCAATAGATCAAGCCTCAGGAGTCCAACAATCACAGCATATGCTTCTAATAACCACAGCCCATGTTGGTCATCAGAATTTCTGAAGATAATGATTTTGCCTGGAAATGCTGAGAGTCCTTATGAACACAGGAGGCTACCTCTGTTGATACAGAGGAGAGCTTCTGTTTCAAGGCAGATTCACACTCTTCTGCGGATATTTCTTCAAGTACTGGTCTTTGGCATAGCATCTACTTGTCAAGGGATCCTAGATTCTGAATAGCTGTTTCAGTCTGAGTTGAAAGGAGGAGAGCAATGTAGGTATTTGTTGAGCAGAGAAATATCAATCTAGTTAGTCTGGGGCTTTGTGGGGTCTAAACCTTGGTGAGTGGTAGTATTGTCAACACCTTGTCCCATTGCAGTTCTGGCAGGTGACAGGATTAAGAAGGAAAACCAAGGTCTTCTTTTAACTGCAGGTACTAAGAGTGACTGAAGTTGGTTCATATAGTTCTTCAATTTTTCCTTAATGATCAGACTGGGTCAGTTTTGCTCCCAGCTAGATCTTACTTTCTTTTCTTTTTTTTAAACTGGTTGCTCATGAACTAAGTGAAACACATACTTACTGAACCTGCACTTCTCTATTTGCTGTGTACTTATGGATATATTTTTAGCTATAATCGAAACCTGAGTACTTAAGCTCCATTTTAGTAAGGAAATTCAGGATTTTCATGTGTATCTAAGAAAACAAAAATTTCACTTATTTAATATCTGAGGCTGTGTACATGATTTCTCTTGATTTAATTGATTGATTAATGTTTTCCCTAAGTATTTGAAAACATCAAAATTTTTGCATCTGAAAAATGATAGATTTGCCCCTTTTTGAGGTACCCAGTAGCCTGGATTATTGGGTCAATATTTAATTCTAAATTATATAAAATTCCTTGAAGCATCTAAAGAGTTACAAAAATAAGTGCAGAAATGTCATCTCTAAGGATCATAACCTGAATTCCATCCCTAGGTTCTAAAATATCATAAAGGGAGTTTAGGGATCATCTAACTAGAGAGTTTTGGACATTCTCAGTTGAAAAATCTCTTGAGGGTCAGTAATGAACTCTTCAGTTCAGTTCAGTTCAGTTGCTCAGTTGTGTCCGACTCTGCGACCCCATGAATCGCAGCACGCCAGGCCTCTCTGTCCATCACCATCTCCCGGAGTTCACTCAGATTCACGTCCATCGAGTCAGTGATGCCATCCAGCCATCTCATCCTCTGTCATCCCCTTCTCCTCCTGCCCCCAATCCCTCCTGTCTCTTATACACATCTTAATATTCTATCATTAATCCATTCCTATATAACATTAATTGACTTCTGAGGTCCAGGGACTGTACTAAGAATAAAGGAAAACATGAAATCTATAGAAAGAAAGTCAACTGTAAGTCAGTATGATAAGATATATGAACATGTACACAAACTGTATTGTGCAGATTTGTATGTGTGTTTCCCCAGTGGTGCTAGTGGGAAAGAACCTGGCTGCCAATGCAGGAGACAAAAGAGATATGGGTTAGATCCCTGGGTCATGAATATCCCCTGAGTGAGGGCATGTCAACCCACTCCAGTATCCTTGCCTAGAGAATTCCATGGAGAGAGGAGGCTATGGTCCGTAGGGTCACAAAGACTCAGACACAACTAAAGCGACTTAGCACATAAATCATGGATACATTACTAGTTATAAATGTGTACGTGTGTAGATAAGCAAAATATATAATAAACTAATATATAGCAAAATTATATACTAAAAGATGCTGCTGTTAAAGTGCTGCACTCAGTAAGCCAGCAAATTTGGAAAACTCAACAGTGGCCACAGGACTGGAAAAGGTCAGTTTCTCATTTCCATCCCAAAGATGGGCAATGCCAATGTTCAAACTACCACACAATTACACACATTTCACATGCTAGCAAAGTAATGCTAAAAATTCTCTAAGCCAGGCTTCAACAATACATGAACTGAGAACTTCCAGATGTTCAAGCTGGATTTAGAAAAGGCAGAGGAGCCAAATTGTTAACATCCATTGCATCATAGAAAAAACAAGGGAATTCCAGAAAAAAAAATCTACTTCTGCTTCATTGGCTATGCCAAAGCCTTTGACTGTGTGAATCACAACAAACTGTAGAAAATTTTTCAAGAGATGGAGTACGAGACCATCTTACCTGCCTTCTGATAAACCTATTTGCAGGTCAAGAAGAAACAGAATTGAACATGGAACAATGAATTGGTTCAAAATTGGGAAAGGAGTATGTCAAGACTTTATATTATCACTCTGATTATCTAACTTCTAATGCAGGGTACATCATGAGAAATGACAGGTTGGATGAAGCACAAGCTAGAATCAAGATTGGTGGGAGAAACATCAATAACCTCAGATATACAGATGACACCAATCTTATGGCAGAAAATGAAGAGGAACTACAGAGCCTCTTAATGAAAATGAAAGAGGAGATTGAAAAAGCTGACTTAAAACTAACATTCAAAAAATGAAGATTTTTTTTTTAACTGAACTGGACTATAGCCTGCCTGGCTCTGCTCTCCATGGGATTTTCCAGGCAAGAATACTGGAGTGGTTGCCATTTCCTTCTCCAGGGGATATTCCCAACCCAAGAGTAGAACCCATGTCTACTGCATTGGTATGTGAATTCTTTACCTTGCTGAGCTACTAAGGCAGCCCAAAAACTAAATAAATAATAAAAATAATATTTTTCATGGGACAATAGAAGAACGGCTTCTGGGAGATGAAATTCATATACACAGTGCACAAAATGCACAAAGGAATAAATATGAAAGGTTAAAGGAATTTGATATTGTAAGGGCAGAAGTTGGGATTTAGGAGGGGATGAGCTTAGGAAATTAGGTACATATCAGAGCATTCAGCCTACAGAATTTGAAGTTTACCTTATATCAGTTCAGTTCAGTTCAGTCGCTCAGTCGTGTCCGACTCTTTGCGACTCCATGAATCGCAGCACGCCAGGCCTCTCTGTCCATCACCAACTCCCGGAGTTCACTCAGACTCACGCCGATCGAGTCAGTGATGCCATCCAGCCATCTCATCTTCTGTCATCCCCTTCTCCTCCTGCCCCCAATCCCTCCTTCACGTCCATCGAGTCAGTGATGCCATCCAGCCATCTCATCCTCTGTCATCCCCTTCTCCTCCTGCCCCCAATCCTTCTCAGCATCAGAGTCTTTTCCAATGAGTCAACTCTTCCCATGAGGTGGCCAAAGTACTGGAGTTTCAGCTTTAGCATCATTCCTTCCAAAGAAATCCCAGGGCTAATCTCCTTCAGAGTGGACTGGTTGGATCTCCTTGCAGTCCAAGGGACTCTCAAGAGTCTTCTCCAACACCACAGTTCAAAAACATCAATTCTTCGGTGCTCAGCCTTCTTCACAGTCCAACTCTCACATCCATACATGACCACAGGAAATACCATAGTCTTGACTAGATGGACCTTAGTTGGCAAAGTAATGTCTCTGCTTTTGAATATGCTATCTAGGTTGGTCATAACTTTTTTTCCAAGGAGTAGTTGTCTTTTAAGTTAAAACTTCTTCTACAAGATATTATTTTAAGAACCTCTGGTTAAGTACTTTCTGTTTATTACAGTTATTGCCTGGTTACATTTAATTTTTAAAATAAAGAAACTGAATACACATGTTAAGTACTTTGACAAAGTCACATAAAGTTATACCTGAAATATAGATCTCCAATTGAGGCATCTTTAACCTTAATTTTACAGCCTGTGAGTTTTCAGCTGGAAGATCTTTTTAATCTTCTACTCTTAAATCTTTCTATCCCTAATACTGATATAACACACTGTGATGGTCTTTGATGTTTTCTTGGGCAGAGGGGTCTGCCTTCTCAGATATACTTTGCCAGTGGGTCTCCGTAAATCATGAAAAGGGCAAATATATAAATCATGTAAATCATTTAGAACATGGGGTTATATTAATAGTATAAAAAATGTCATCTAATTGAAATCAGCTGCCCTTATGAGTCCAAGTGATAAATGATGTATATATATATTATGTATGTGTATGTGTATATATATATATATATATATATACATACATATATTTGGTATTGGATAGATCCAGGTGCTCCTGCAGTACCAGAAAATTTTAACTTCTGTGGTCTACTCTACAATTTATACTCAGTGACATGAGAATATAGTGAGAATTAGATATGGATTAGTTGACAGTAGATCCAGAAAAATCTTGGGAAAATGATAAGCAATGATCATAAATTGAGATTTCCCTTAGTGTTTTAAAAGAGACAGAAATCCCTTTACCCAGATAGATAGAGATATTATACAGATAAACTGCCTGATTGGTTTGCAATTTCTTCATCTAGAAAACATACATATATATTTAAGTATATACATACATATGTATGTGTATATATATACATATACATATATAAGTATACACATATACATACATATATATGTATATAATGGCAATATACATGATATTTACATTCTTTATATGTAATAACAATACCTCTACAGTTACAGAATGAAAAAAAAAATTCCCTGTCATTTGTGTTAAAGGGCTTTAAAATCAGCATGTATATTTTAATATTAACTTCAAATAATTACTAAGCTTATGATCAATTTATAGTAATTGAGAAAGAAAAAACCATATCTTTTCAGAAATTTCTGATTACCTAATTTAAGGTCTAGAAAGTCAAGATTTGCTATTGTCATAAAAAATGTAAAAACAAAAATTTCTGGTAGTAGATGCAAGTAATTCCTCAACACAAAATGATGTAAAAGTTTAAATATACTGAAAAGTGCATAAATGAAGACTGGTTACAACCAATAAATGCTAAATGATTTTGTACCCAAGAAGCATTTTATTTGCTTCTTAGGCTTTGACAGTTGGGGAATACACCCATGATAAAATTATCTGCTATAAGCCCTAAAAATGACTTTAAAATAGCAGTTTGCAAAGTGGACATAGTAGCAGAATATTAAAAAGGAATCTTTCTTTTGGACTCTGTGGTAGAGGGAGAGGGTGGGATGATTTGGGAGAATGGCATTGAAACATGTATAATATCATATATGAAACGAATCACCAGTCCAGGTTCGATGCATGGTACTGGCTGCTTGGGGCTGGTGCACTGAGACGACCCAGAGGGATGGTACAGGGAGGGAGGTGGAAGGGGTTTCAGGATGGGGAACACATGTATACCTGTGGTGGATTAATGTTGATGTATGGCAAAACCAATACAATATTGTAAAAAGGAATCTCATTGTCATAACAATACGAAAAATATATAAAGCTTGTGATTTGATTAGCAGTTGTAATCCTGGAAAACTGTCCAATTGTCTCATTCTCTGTCACTCTGCGTGACATTTTTGCAAAGCTCTATTTACCTGAGGCATCTCAGAATGGGAAAGGTGGAGTGTGTTTAAAATGCCACAAAGTACATTTTTAAAGTCTGATGATTCTTTTTCTAAAAAAAAGGAGAAAATTTTATTTAAATTAATGTTATCTTCTGTTCCACTCTTGCTCAGTGCTCTAGTTTGTGGAACTTCTGGCAATGTTCCTAGTTGGTCTGAAAACTATTTTTTTTTTCTTTTTCATATTGTTTTGCCTATTGACATAAAATTTGACATAAAATTGTCATAATGAGTAACTGACATAAGGTATATGATCGTCTTACCACGTATCTTATAACAAGCTGTCAATGACACAAATCCTCCCACACTTTTATTCAGAGATCATCTAATTCTTCTTGTCCCTTCCCATTTGGTTTTGTGGTTGGTTATCTAAAGTTCACCTACGGTGTCTAAATGTCTCATTCTTTATTCTACTTTTTGATCAAGCTCAGAGAGCTGAAGTCTAACATGTCTTTCACTTTTGGAGAGCTACTTTCCTTTGGCTTGTAGTGAGCAAGAAAAACACAGTAATTCATAAGTACAAGGGAAAAATAATTTCAGGTAAGTCCTTAATCCTTAGCTAGAGAGATAACATGTTCTTGGTCTTGGCAAAAAGTCTGTTAATTGGTTGTCAGTTACTCTGTTCCACATTTAGCCTTAATTTTTATTTTGGCAGGTGTTTTTTGGAGGGAATCAACAAGTTCCATCAAACATCTGGAGATGCCTGCCACCTGAAGACTTTGTGCTCAGTTCCCCATGCACATCTCCATCTCTGAATTCTGGCCTTGGGCTCTGGTTCTCCTGTATTGCAGTGACCATGGAGTGGGTCAATGAGACCTTGGTGAGAGAGTTTGTCTTCCTCGGCTTCTCATCTCTGGCTGGGCTGCAGCGACTGCTTTTTGCTGTCTTCCTGCTGGTCTACCTGCTCACCCTGGGCACCAATGCCATCATCATCTCCACCATTGTGCTGGACAGAGCCCTCCACACCCCCATGTACTTCTTCCTTGCTGTACTCTCCTGTTTTGAGACTTGCTATACCTTCATCATTGTACCTAAGATGCTGGTTGATCTGCTGGTCCAGAAGAAGACCATTTCTTTTCTGGGCTGTGCTATCCAGATGTTTTCCTTCCTCTTTCTAGGTTGTTCTCACTCCTTCCTGCTGGCAGCCATGGGTTATGATCGCTACGTGGCCATCTGTGACCCTCTGCGCTACACAGTGCTCATGGGGCATGGGGTGTGTGTGGGGCTAGTGGCTGCTGCCTGTGCCTGTGGCTTCACTGTGTCACTGGTCACCATCTCACTAGTATTTCACCTGCCATTCCACTCCTCCAATCAGCTCCATCACTTCTTCTGTGATATCTCTCCTGTCCTCAAGCTGGCATCTCATCATTCTCGTCTAAGTCAGTTGGTCATATTCATGCTTGGTGTATTTGCCTTGATTATTCCCCTGTTACTTATCCTGGTCTCCTACATCTGCATCATCTCTGCCATTCTAAAAATCCCATCCTCTGTTGGAAGATACAAGGCCTTCTCTACCTGTGCCTCCCATCTCATTGTGGTAACTGTTCATTATGGTTGTGCCTCTTTCATCTACTTAAGGCCCAAATCCAATTACTCTTCAAGTCAAGATGCCCTAATATCTGTGTCTTATACAATCCTCACTCCATTGTTCAATCCAATGATTTACAGTCTAAGAAATAAGGAATTCAAATCAGCTCTTCGAAGAGCAATGGTCCAGACTTCATATCCTGTTAATTAATGAACTAGGTTTTTAACTGTTCAGTTAATTGTAAGCCTTTTATGTGCCAAGTAAAATGTGCTTTCAAATATTTTTTATTTAAATGACAGTTTTCATATGAAAAGAATGGGACTCAAAGAAGTTAAGATATTCTGGCTATCTGCCATGAGTAATACTCTAAGGCCATGCAGACATGAAAATATAATTCATTTCTAGAATAAATTTCATTTTATTTCATTGCTGTAAAGATTAATCATTCAAAAACAAATATATCAGTTAATAAAAGCAAAGATGCACCCAAGCTATCTAGTTCAAAGAATAGAAGAAAAGATAACTCTCTATTCTTACCCCTCCTGTTATCAGTTCTCCCTTTCCTGAAGACAACAGTACTCTTGGTCCCTTTTGTTCTACAACAAACTTTAGTGCCCCTTTTTGTTTCCTGATTCTTTCACTCTCAGCTCAATCTACATATTGAAATGTCTTTGCTTTTACCTGAGGTTGTTCTGTCCTTTCCTTGTTTGAGATTGGAAGCTTATTACGGAGTTTCTTTCCTATGTATGTTTATGCTGTTTTAATATTATCCTATCATAGCCCCCAAATTTATACCCTGAACACTATACCTATTTATTCTCTTCAAGGCAGCTACTAACACTGAATAATTGATGAAGTATCTCAAGTAATCTAAACAAAGGAATTGAGTTAATATTAATAGGATGAAGAACATGATTTTTCTAATGACCAGAAACTCCATGGAAAATTCCTTCAGTGACTCCACTTTCCATAGAGGATGATGTCAAGAATTCCCTGTTAGCAAGGATTTATCACCTAATCCCTGCCTGCTTCTGGGGCATTATTATTTCTAACATTATTACTATCCATTTCTCAGATGTGCCTCATCATGAACTTTGAAGTTAGTGTATTATTTACTGGTCCTCAAAGTGACACTATTCTGTGTTCTACCATGGCTTATCATGCGCTACTTCTTCTTGGAATAATATTAAAAAGGACCGATGGAACCACTTTTAGGTGCATGGCTGCCTGTGTGGATGAGCTGACATTCACCAAGATGGGACATGAAGGAAGCTGAGCAAGTTTGACAGCAAAAGATAGTAGAATAGGCAAGGCTATTCTACAAACATCCCTTTGGTTCCAGGCATTATATGAGTAACAGTGTAGACAAGGTCATGTTTAGTATAATGAATTTGAATTCCCTGAAGGCCACAGATTTTATATAAATACAACATTGTCAACACTGGTTTTCTTCAATATTCTTTCATTGAAATGATTCTGAGATGAAATATAAAGGATTTTTTCCTTCAGCAGAATGGTGGAAAATCTAAGCCAGCAAGATCTCATAATTCTATTTTACTTTCATGGGAGTAATTTTGCTTAGCTCTGTTCAATAGCTTGAATAGTCCTGTTCAATAGACTCCTTGACCACATTTTTTTTGGTCATTACAGCAAATTATGCCTTTGTTCACAATGGGATGGGGTGAGGTAACATGAAGGCATATGCATAAATCCATTCTTAATACAAATGACATCACTCAAAGAATAAACCATACATTTGGATTCCTGTGAAAAAGGGAATTATTACAAATTTCTATTTCAGATAATGTGGGACTAAAAGTCAAAACTTACTGGGCATAGACTTAAGTATTTCTCAACTTTAACAGAAAATCTTGCAGTCTTACAGTGACACTATTGAGGTCTTTACTCTGAGGCAATAGTTTCCTGAAGTAACTTGAATTTGATCTTTCCCTTAAAGCCATTATTTATTTTCATAATCCTTGCTGGAGAGATTAGGGATAGTATGAGGAAATGTTTCATTTTCAAGCCTGGAACTTTCTTTCACCTTACTAGAAATTTCTCATGAGTTTACTAAATATTTTTTCTGTATTCCAAGCCATAACAATGCAAACTTTCCAAGAAAGCACATAAATGTCCCCCACTTTTTTTTGTTTGGTTGCTGTTTTGTTTCTACTCTTTGCAACCCCACGGACTGAGCCTTCCAAGCTCCTCTGTCCATGGGATATCCCAGGCAAGAATACTGGTGTATGTTGCTGTTTCCTCTCCAAGGGATCTTCATGACCCAGGGGTCAAATCTGTGTCTCCTGCTTGGCATGTATCACTGAGCCTCCTGGAAAGCCCGTTTTGTCTCAAACTATATAACCACTTCCTCTCTGTCCTTCCAACAGCTTGCCATCATTTACCTCAAGGTTCTTACACCTTTCAGTGACAGATACCTAAAGCAATTGCAGATTTTCCTACCATCCACTGCAAACTCAATGCCATATTTTAAAGTTTAAGTTATAATATCACCTTGACTTTAGATACCAAATTCTGTTTTAGCTATCTATTACCATTTAGCAAACTAGCAAGAAGTTTAGCTAAGATAACAACAGTTACTTATTTTACACACAAATCCTCAGTTTTGGCAGGCCTTCATGTGACAACTTGTATCTACTCTTTGTGAGGTCACCTTGGTTGGCCCAACATTGGCTGAAGAGTCATTTACAAAATCGCTCACTTATGTGCCTGGCTAGTTCATATTAAATGCTGATTGTGTGGAAATTTGGGGCTGTTCAGTCTTGGTTTCTTACTACAAGGGTTTTACAAGGCTGCTTGGGCTTGCTCAAAACATGGTGCCCAGAGAAGGAGATCAAGATAGCAGAGAAGTAGAAAGTCCAGAGATAAACCTGTGCACCTATGAGAAAGTTATCTTTAACAAAGGAGGCAAGAGTTCACAATGAGGAGCCTCTTCAATAAGTGGTGCTGAGAAAAATGGACTGCTAAGTGTGAAAGAATGAAACTAGAACACTACCTAATACCATACAAAAAAATAAATTCAAAATGGATTAAAGAGCTAAATGTAAGGCCAGAAACTATAAAGATCTTAGAGGAAAACACGGACAGTACACTTTTTGACATAAATATCAGCAAGATCCTCTTTGACCCAATTCCAGGAGTAATGGAAATAAAAATGAACAAATGGGGCCTAATTAAAATTCAAAGCTTTTGTAGAGCAAAGGAAACAATACACAAGATGAGAAGACAACTCTCAGAATGGGAGAAAATAATTGCAAAAAAAGAAACTTACAAAGGATTAATCTCCAAAATATATAAGCAGCTCATGCAGCTCAATATCAGAAAAACAAATAACCCAATCAGAAAATGGGCAGAAGACCTAAACAGATATTTCTTCTAAGAAGACATACAGATGGCCAGGAAAAAAAAAGAAAAGATGCTCAGCATCACTAATTATGAGAGAACTGTAAATCAAAACGACAAAGAGGCATCACCTATACCAGTCAGAATGTGCCATGCTAAGTCAGTTCAGTTGTGTCTGACTCTTTGTAACCCTGTAGACTATAGCCCATTAGGTTCCTCTGTCCATGGGATTCTCCAGGCAAGAATTCTGGAGTGAGTTCCCATTCCCTCCTCCAGGGGGTCTTCCCCACCCAGGGATGGCCATCATCAAAAAATCTGCAAGCAATAATTTTTGGGGAGGGTTTAGAGAAAAGAGAACCCTCTTGCATTGTTCATGGGAATGTCCAGTGATAGAGCCACTATGGAGAACAATATGGAGATTCCTTAAAAAACNGGTCTTCCCCACCCAGGGATGGCCATCATCAAAAAATCTGCAAGCAATAATTTTTGGAGAGGGTTTAGAGAAAAGAGAACCCTCTTGCATTGTTCATGGGAATGTCCAGTGATAGAGCCACTATGGAGAACAATATGGAGATTCCTTAAAAAACTAAGATTAAAGCTACTACTGTATGACCCAGCAAGCCCACTACTGGGTATATACCCTGAGAAACCATAATTGAAAAAGACATAAGTACCCCAATATTCATCACAGCACTATTTACAATAGCCAGGACATGGAAGCAACCTAGATGTTCATAGACAGATGAAGAGATGACAAAGCTGTGGTACTTTTATACAACAGAATATTAGCCATAAAAAGGAGTGAATTTCAGTCATTGGCAATGAGGTGGATGAACCTAAAGTCTGTTACACAGAGTGAAGTAAGTCAGAGAAAACAAATATAGTATATTAATGTGCATATATATGAAACCTTAAAAAAATGGTATTGATAAACCTATTTGTAAGGAAGGAATGGATACACAGACAAAGAGAATAGATTTGAATATAGAGGAGCAAGAAGAGGGTGGGATGAACTGAGAAGGTAGCACTGAAATATAAACACCACCATGCATAAAATAGATAACTAATATGTTAGTCGTTCAGCCATGTCCAACTCCTTGCAACCCTGTGGGCCATAGCCCACCAGGGTCTTCTCTCCACAGAATTCTCCAGGCAAGAATACTGGACTGGGTGTCCATTCTCTTCTTTGGGGACCTTCTTGACCCAGAGACTGAACCCAGGTCTCCTGCATTGCAAGCAGATTCTTAGCCATCTGAGCCACCATTGGGAAGCTGCTCTATAACACAGGGAGCCAAACCTGGTACTCTGTGTTGACCTAGAAGGGTGGGATGGGGAAGTGAGAGGGAGGCTCAAGAGGGAGGAGGGATATATGTGCACGACTATATATATAGTTATGACTGATTCATGTTTTATGGCAGAAACCAACAGAAAATTGTAAAGCAATTATCATCCAATTAAAAATTAAATGGATAAATAAAAATTTAAAAAGGAGATGACAGAGTAGGAGGACAAGTTCACTTTGCTCCACCCATACATTAAAAATACAGGTTCATGTGGAACAATTCTCAGTGAAAACAAACTGTAGACTAGTGGAAAGACTCTTATATAACTAAGACTATAAGAAAGAGCCATCAGGTTGGGCCATGCACCTCTGAGAGCAGACAGAGGAAAGGAGGGAAATTACACAGACATAGATCAAGCAGCTGAAACCATATATTGCTTGCATTTTGCTGAGGTCTGACACCAGAAAGTCTAGGTCATTAGCTGGCTTGAAAAGCAGTGAGACTGACAGCAGGGCTGTAGAACCTAGGCCCTACTCGTGAAGCACATGCACATGCTTGCTTACACACCAAACAAGGTGGAAGAAACAGATTGAAACTGCCCAGAACTGTGGGCAGCTTTCCACAACCATCCCGGTGCTCACTCTAGCCCCTTTCTGGTCCCTCTTTCTCTATGACACAGCTCCACACTAGGGTGAAGGTGCTGCAGCAGGGGAGAGTCCACAGTTTCAGGGAACAGAGTCTGCTCAGATAAGCCCAACATTCAAATTGAGTGCTGGCAACCATTATTGGCATCCATGGGAGCAGAGGGCCAGAAGTGGTCCAGAATTCTGACTGGTGCTTGGATAGCATCAGCCCATGCCCTTATTTATGCCAAATCAATTAAATATTATAGAAGTATACAGGCAGTTTTATCCAAAAAACATCAGTATATATATAGTTTCCCCCCTCCCCACCAAGTGCACAGGGAACATTCTCCAGGATAGATAAAATACTACTACAAAACAAGTCTTAACAAATTTAAGAGAACAGAAATTATAGAAAACATTTTTTTCTTTTCATAACAGTATGATACTAGAAATAAATTATGGTAAGAAAAACGAGAAAAAAAAAACAAAAACAGGCAGAGACAAAACAACATGTTACTGAAAAACCAATAAGTCAGTGCAAAATTACTTTTTTCTTCAAATAAGAACTCAGAAATGTCTCAAGTCAAATGAAAATAAAACATACCTTCCAAAATCTAATTTGAAAAGCAGTGAGACTGACAGCAGGGCTGTAGAACCTAGGCCCTACTCGTGAAGCACATGCACATGCTTGCTTACACACCAAACAAGGTGGAAGAAACAGATTGAAACTGCCCAGAACTGTGGGCAGCTTTCCACAACCATCCCGGTGCTCACTCTAGCCCCTTTCTGGTCCCTCTTTCTCTATGACACAGCTCCACACTAGGGTGAAGGTGCTGCAGCAGGGGAGAGTCCACAGTTTCAGGGAACAGAGTCTGCTCAGATAAGCCCAACATTCAAACTGAGTGCTGGCAACCATTATTGGCATCCATGGGAGCAGAGGGCCAGAAGTGGTCCAGAATTCTGACTGGTGCTTGGATAGCATCAGCCCATGCCCTTATTTATGCCAAATCAATTAAATATTATAGAAGTATACAGGCAGTTTTATCCAAAAAACATCAGTATATATATAGTTTCCCCCCTCCCCACCAAGTGCACAGGGAACATTCTCCAGGATAGATAAAATACTACTACAAAACAAGTCTTAACAAATTTAAGAGAACAGAAATTATAGCAAACATTTTTTTCTTTTCATAACAGTATGATACTAGAAATAAATTATGGTAAGAAAAACGAGAAAAAAAAAACAAAAACAGGCAGAGACAAAACAACATGTTACTGAAAAACCAATAAGTCAGTGCAAAATTACTTTTTTCTTCAAATAAGAACTCAGAAATGTCTCAAGACAAATGAAAATAAAACATACCTTCCAAAATCTAACGGATGCAACAAAAGCAATTTTAAGAGGAAAGTTTATAGTGATACAGGTCTACCTCAAGAAACAATATCAATATAAAAAAACTATGTAACATGCCATTTAAAGGAATTAGAAAAAGAAGAACAAGCAAAGCCATAGTTAGTAGAATGAGGGAAAATAAAGAGAGAGAAAATAAATTAGAGACCAACAAACAATAAAAAAGATAAATGAAACAAAACCTGTTTTTTTGAAAAAATTACAAAAAATTCAC